>DWDX01001834.1:0-17028 GCA_018245675.1 Agara michaeli | reverse complement strand
CTTTATTTACATTATGATTAAATATTATTCGTACTGGAAAGTAAGTGGTAAATAAAATATAGTTATAATTCTGTTTGGATACTAAATTGCTGGTTTGTATTGTATTTTAAATCCCAACTGTTTTATGTCTACTTGTAATATCACAGGCAATGTTAAGAAATTATGATAAATAAAATTATTTTTAGGTTTTTATATTGTTTCTAAGTTTGAAACAAGTAACAGTTCCTTTACGTATGTATAAGACTTAAATCCGTCGTACGACTGTTACAAGTAATAGAGAATCTAAATAAAATTTATTTATTATTGTGCAGTATGACAAATGACAGGAAAGTGTATATCGCCTGTCGTTTGTGACTTATTTTCCGACAACACCGTAACACCCCAATTGTGGATCAGTTTCTTGTTCACAATATATAAATTTCATATCCAGCAAGTTCCTGTACTCGGAAGATTCATTTCATTAGCACCAGCATGACTAATCGGAATATTCAATTACGATGCAAATTGCCGTCTTTGCGACTAAGAAATTTGAATTATAGGCAGCTATGTAGAAACGAGTAACAAATACTAAACAATAAAATACTAGTAATGTTAGTAATGTTTTATTTACTGTCAGTCGTATGCCCTATTTGAAAATAATTTAATGAAAATGAAATATATATATTTAATATCCAATGTTTTAGCGCGAAGATAGATTTGTTTGTTGTGGTCAATCGCGCGGTTTAGCTACAATACTCGGCTTCGACTAGCCCTTGAGAAGCTATTCTATGTACCTATGTAGTTATTGTTAACAACATTTATAACAGATACAAAAGATAACTACGTAGATAGGGCGCAGTTATTAAGTTTTGGAACTAATTTATTATATTTAAATACTTAAGTCTAATGTTCCATCGTTTCCCTCTGTACTAAATATTAATAGGGCTCATTCAAATAATATAAGTACTATCCAAATTCACAAACTAAGAACTAACACAAGATACAGAGCCGCTCACCGATTTATCAAGTTCTTTCTGAGGTGCAACTTCGCACGCTTCTGATGCTTAATAACCTAAGTTTCTACATAAATAATAGGTTACCAGCAACAGTCTACTAAAAGTTCATTTCGTTTTACTTTGCCGGGCTTAATGTATAGAGTTTTAGTAATAATAGCAACTCATAAGTATTGTAATTACGTAAAAAACAAGTTATGGCGTCAACATCGCTAATTGAACTAGGAACTTTGGTATTATTGTCCGATTCATTTATAAGGGGTCATTGATTAATATTCAATTCGAATTAAATATATCCTTTTATCTAACTTAAAATATATTCTTCTAAGTAATCATATCTTCATAAAGTAGTTATTATTTCGTCCCATAGTTAAAAAACATGCGAGATATTGCATCGGCAATAAATGGTAATTAACATTAATACTGCGGATTAAAACTGCTTATTTCAGTAATCCGTCCATTCAAGCCTTGTCTACCCTACTTAAAAATAAAAGGCGATTTGTACCACAAAATGACTTTAACTCGTGAAGCTAACAGCTTTAAGGGTCAAAAATAATTACAGGGCAAACAAAAAATAAGCTGAATCAACGCAACGAATGTGTACTTTTTTTTTTTTTTAGTTGTGTAGGTAAAATTTTAATGAGTTTGGGGGGAAATAAACACTCGTTTTAGAACGAAAATATTTGGGCGTTATGCGATAAAAATGTTTGCGAATGTTTATACCTAGTAACTTGTATTGTGTTAGTACTAGTACTTACTGGTATGTACTATATGAGGTATTTGGGTATTTATTTACATGACCCACTTATGACAGCGACTTTGTTGTAAGTATTTTATTACCATTTTTATATGTAGTAGCGGCCCCAATGTAATATTTGCTACGTAATTTCATTAAAATTATTACAGACGTTATTGAGATACTAATTACATACCTAGTGTTACAATTACATTTACAATATTGCGTGAACTCTATATTATATCAAAGAATTGTTGACTTCAATTGAATGCCGAGTAATGGGAATATATCTAAATTCAACGACATTTTATAAAACCAGATAAAACTTTATTGTTATTACTTATTAACAATACAAGATGTTCGATACAAATAAGCAACAGAGTATTCAAATATGTAGTAAAGGTATTGTGACAATCAATATTTTTATACAAATATCACAAAATTTTTAAGCCTCGTTTATAATATTTGTGATGAAAATTTTAATAGATATGTATAACTTAAATTAAGTGTCTGTGTGCACTTCTTTGTCAGCAGACTCTTGGACGATAACTGCTTGTTTATTAGCCCGTCTCCTCGCGTGTGGTCCGAGCCTTACTTGCGTTGGTTCCCCATTTTCTTGAACAAACTAAATTAAACATATAAAACTATCATTATTGAATATAATTTGTATAATTGAGCTATAGATATGATACCTTTTTTGCTATATTACTGTCACTCTATATTAATGTAACAAATTGCCTATTAAAAATGTATATAAAATGTGTATAGTCTTACTAATTTAAAAGCTGTGTTAACAAATTCACCTGAACATTTTTTCGGGCTGGCACATTATTGTCCAGGAATTTGTTTACGGCGCCCAAGGTGTTGATCGGGATCTGTATAAAGAAAACAATGTATAACTATATACAACTTGTTTTATTGCTGTTAAACAAATGTAAAAACCAAATTTAACAATATGTACATTTTATAAACATATTGGTAAGCAGAGACCAAGGATTTCCATCGACTCTGGTTCTGATTTTCTTTCGCCATTTATACTTTCATCAAAGTCATTATACAGCTTCGTTTATAAAAGCACACTATTGATTTGACCGTATTGTAGTATAAAATATGTTAAAAAAGTATAATAAAACATTACCTTGAAATTGCTTCAAACCCATAAAATAATAAAGTTGTTTCATTCCCATCTTATTGATCTCTTTGCTGAAAAAGAAGCTTTAGAAGAAAGTGTTTGATGTGTTTACATTTACGTTGGCATTTGTTACGTAATTTTGTTATAGTTTCGACCGTCGTAATTGAAAATCATTACATAATCATTTACGATAATACATAGATATTAAGTATAAATTTAATATTTTCATATCCTTCCAATTCATAATTTTATAGTTAAGCGAGATAATACAATCCATATAACATGATTAGTTGGTTAAATATTTTTGGATAAAGATAGCAATGTACAACAAGCATTTTAAAGTATTCTGCCTATTTGCATTTTAAATAAGTCGTAGTGTCATCAGACAGAACTTTCAGATAAAGAATTCATCCGCACTGGACAACTGACATCACGACACAGCAACGCTTATGCTTGAATGTAAATTCAAAAAGTTTTATTTCATTCCTCAATAGTGCTAATGTATGATGAGTACTTATACTTACATCATACATAGACGGCGTTGGTTGCAATCTTAGACAAAGAATAATTTTCTGATTGATATCTGTTGGTTGGTATGTATATATATGAAAATAATCTCTACAATACATAAAATAGGAAAATTTTGTAGCGTTACGGTTAGACCATGCTAAGTAATAACTACGTACAAACATAAATAAATTATCTGCGTAATAAATTTTAGGATTATACGACCCTCCGTGGTCCTACATAAAATAGGTTATGCAAATTTTTTGTGGAGTTGACCTGTTTATACTGGTTATCTTGTCATGTTCTGAATTTACATAGGATCTAAGAATAGGATCTGCTTTTTACACATAAGACATGCTCAGAATAAAAAAAAAATACTATGTAGTTACTACTTATTTTCAGTAAATATCATTGAAATTCAAATCATAATACTAGGTGAGCATATTAATATAAAGAAAAAATAAATAAACACGTAATAATTATAATATCATAAAAGTAGGTTTTTAAATGTTTATCTGCTTATTACTAGTACTTACGTATTTATATAGCACGTTGATAAATTATATTTGTTTTTGTTACAACTTTTGTAGTTATTAATAAAATACTAATGTAAAAACACTCACGTAATTTTATGCAAGCGTCAATTTGTAATTAATGTATTATAAGCTAAATATAAAAAGCAGTTCATAAGAAACTAGGCATTTTTATTTGTTAGTATTTGCGTCAACAAACAGAGGGTAAATACATAGGTAAATAGTTTTTACCCAGTTACTAAGTAAAGATGTGGAGTTTATAAGTGCGAAAAATAAAAAGACCAAAATGTTATGAGGAAGGTGAAGACAAATCGTTAGTTGATGGGCAATGAACTCACGGCGAATATGTCATCGATTAATTTAGACGCGCTCGGTGTCTCGACCGATATGTGCGCGCTTGAGGGTGAAATTGATGATGGTTCGTGCTTCGGAGTTATGGAATCGGTTTCCGCTGAAAGTGATAAAAATGGATCTTAAATAAAATCAGACATGAATATACTGCATAACGATGACGATTATAGTTGAATGAAAAGGAAATTTACTATCCGGAAATCTGTAGTAAAGTAAAAGGCATTCAAATAGATGAAAAAGGTGACTACCTATTACCTATTGAATTAGGTGAATACGATATTCTACAAGTGACTAGTCAGTCACTTGTGGAATATCGTATTTTTTTCCAAAAGATAAAAAGTAACGATGCAAGTCAAATGTTTTAGTAAAGCATAAAAGTATAAACATTTATAAAGATAAAAATAAGTGCGACGTTAAAGTGCTTGTAAACATTCAGAACTTTTAGGTAAAAACATAAAATAAACAGGATAAAGTGGATGTGAAATCAAAATAGCTGGATATAAGAATATATGCTCAACATTACGCTTCAATGCATTTTATACAGCGCAAAATATTTTTATCACCTTGGCGGTCGCAATAGACCATCTGTTTGTTGCGGATGTCGTAAAAAATAAAAACGTAATAAAAGCTAAAAGATAAAAATATCATCAAAATTACGAGGTCAACAGAGGCGCTGAGATTATCTCTGTATACTATTTCCCCCAGGTCGGTTTGTGTCTTATAGTAACCAGAAAATTAAAGTAAAATTTTGCTCTTATATTCTAACTTTATATCAATCAGCTCATAATTAATGCACATTATTCCCATCAAATTCTGAAGCGGTTTTGGAATATTGTACATTAAAATACATAAGTTAAAGGAGAAATAGTTTAAATTTTCATTTGAAAAATACAAGCGGTGATTAGTGGTATAACATATACAATTACATACGCTTCCCTTTTAGCTCATTTATTATTTTTTTCGTACAAAAATTACAGTAGGTTAATTAAATAATGTTCATGTTTCACAAGTAAGCACCTGCTTGAACTGAGGCAGACTTCTGAACGGAAACATTTGTGTTCGCCGCCGTGTTACTGAGGAAATTACCCACCGCCCTCAAGGTTGAAATGGGGATCTGTAAAATGCGTTTTAAAATTATCTCCTGTTTCTTCAGAGAAAAATATTAATTACGTAAGTTTACTTTTGTTTTTTTTCTTGTATTCACTTAATTATGTACGTAATACAAAAATAACGTTGTGAAACATACATAATATATTAGGTTGTCAGTGATGAGATTTAGCGACACCATAAATGTCTCATTACTTATGACGTTTCTAGTGAAGTTAATATTTATGATATTATTTAAATAGAGGAAATTGTGTTCTCTCTTGATTTATAACAGGAAATTCTTTTGTAAAAAATAGATTGCATATAAGTCCTTACTTACATTGAATATGTCTTGGAAGAAATTAGGATTCCTGGTGTAGGTGACTTTTTTGGTGTAAACATTACCGCCACCATTGACATTAGTGCCAACTGAGGCATCAGCGTTTACAGTTGCTTCGGCACCCCCGTCAATTCTTTTTTGAATAGCCGGTTCTACTTTGTAAACAGCAGGGGGTGAAACATCACCTTCGCCTCCTATGTATCCGCCAATGTACGCTGTTTTGCGGAAATGTTGGCGGCGGGGTTTATAATGAGTGCGGATAATATGTTTCTCTACCACTTGCGGTTGCGGCTCCACGTACACCTGTTCATTATACCAACATTAAAATACCAAAGTACACCACAGCATTACACACAACATCATTAATATAATTATGCAATTATTAACACGAAGTTGTTAATCACTTGCCTAATTTCTAGGCAATCATTGCAAGTTGTGGTAGCATAAAAAACATCGAGGTGCAGGTATATGTTATTAAGATGTTACAATTTTTAAAACTGCAGGCTGCCTCAAAGCCTTTGGTGCGTAATCCTCTAGACTTTAAGACAAACCTTTTGTTTTCTAGGATTATAATTCCGCTGTGACGTCATCCACGACCGACGACTATATTCCTTACGCGGGCGCACTTCGAAAATAGAATTCATTATATCTTGGAAATGAAAACTAGGATAAATCGGTTTACGATAATAGTAATTATCTGGTCTCCACACTTTACTCACTTCTTTCACTACAACTGGCGGTTGTATATCACCTTTGACTTCTACTTTTGTTTGAATTTCGGATCTTGCATTGTTCAGTGGCACAAATTCCAGAGGCTTTACTTCGTTGGCTGCCTCGATATTGAAATTTGCTTCAACATTTTTATGGATATTTTTTACTTCAAGCGGTTGGACATCATTTGTATTGGTATGGAAAATTCCCGTTGATCCTTCTCCTGACGTTTGTCCTGCCTGGAAAAAGAAAACACTTACTGAGTAAACTTAGCGCTTAACTACGAAATGGCCATAACATGCATTAAAAGCTTTAACAACCATGATGATGCACAATAGGTTACAAACAACGTATGTAGGTCTACGTGCCTCAAGTCGCAAGGCCCAAGCCTGCCCACCCGAAACTATGATAATTGGTTTTGGATTGGTGAAAAAATGTCAAACAACTTATGCTATTTACAAAAACAAATAAATGTTATGTTTTAAATTATATGCCTAAACATGCTTTGTCATGCTGCCGACATGCTAAGACGACGACTACTTCAATTTATTTTAATATTGAGATGCACTTTTAAAATACGTAATTTGTCAAAGTGAGCGTACATGCAACGCCAACACTACATGTTACCAGGATTCATACATAACACCGTCTAAGTGGATTTTTAGAAGCACCAATATATTACGTGCATGTGCATATAAATCTGCATATTTTACCTTCATTTGTAGGGTAGTCAGATGTTAGTTTCACTAATAACACTGATTTTATACAATGTGAATAAATAAGTATTCTCCAGATATTATAAAATATTTTATTTTATTAGAAACTTTTTTTTATCACTTTAGCCACCACTACAAGAACAACAATAATACATAGTATTGTTAAGTATAAGGATATATGAGTGTTATATAAAAAGTTAAACACCTAAGTAATTGTTAGGAATAATTTGAATGAGTATAAAAATTGAGTGTGAAATCAAGTATTGAATAAGGCGAGACATTATACACTTCTGATTCTTCAGTATTTATTGCCCCTTATACTGGGCACGTAAAGCCTTCTCCAACTCCTTCCTCTTTTGTTTTTCTTCCTTTCTTCTTCTCCTTAGTTCTCTAATATTATCACCTACCAGTCCGGAAGAAGCATGGTTGTTTCCAGCTTGAGCTGATGCAAATCCTCCTCCGGCTGCTTTTGCGGAATCGACTCCTCCAGCGAGCCCTGCAGCAGCTTTCACGTTGCCTCCTGCAGTGGCTCCTGCGAAGAGACCACCTGAACAAAGGAAAGCAAAATCAGACAGATTCTATAGGTAACTTTATTAAAGCTTTGAGTAGGAGTTGTATTATTGGTTGTGAGTAATGAGGCATGTCATCCAGTCTATCCAGTCTAGAAAACTGTACTTAATAATGAATGCCTAACTATGATACAACATTGGTACTAATTGGATATTACTGCTTCTTTTTGTGAACAGAGTAGCAAACCAGCAGTCAGTAGTCACAAGTGACCGCCGCTGCACATAGATGTCCATAACCTACGTTTAGTTATTGTGTTAGTATGAGTGCAGTTAGTATGTACTAGTGAAAATACAAGCTATTAAAACCTGCATTTTATTTGAGTAAAAAGTAATTAGCCAAGGGGCATTATGTTAAACTTACGTAATTACAAATGAAAATGTTTTAAATTGTTTTTAAATATTTGTATGATTTCCTTGTTGAAATTTATAAGCGTCACATTTATAATGATTACGGAGACCTTTAAAATAACGTTCAAGGAAATACTCGCCAATACTAACTAGTAATTTAATTGCTAGTTGGAATAATCTGCTCCATTATTTCAATGTCATTGACTACTTCATTTTATGTAGCTATTTTGATTATACGTAATCCCAATGTTTGGAATTAACTACCCGTGAGAGATTTCTAAAAATAAAAATCATTAGAATCTCACGCTCTGTATCCTCTTTTTTATAGTTGACTGAAAAAATTAACAGTACTAAAAATGTACTATGATTAAAAACATCATCAGTCATTAGTGATAGTAGGTGGCTTACGATGTTTTCCAGTCGTACATTTAATGTTTTTTAAGGTATAAAGGAAATGATTCATTATTGTCATATTATACATAGTTGTAGCTAGAAAATAATTTCCTATGCTATAAAGAAAGCTTGCCTGAAGCACCACCCGTCTCGTCTACAGATCCACCGAGGCCGGCTCTCGCTGACTGCCCATGTGGAGTTCCGGCTTCAGCATACAAACCGCCCGCGGTACCTGAGTCACCTGAGAACGACAAGTTTTAAAAAAGTTTAAAATGCCAAAATGTCTTATATTAATGAAATACCTTGATAACCGAAAGGAGATAGGACCAACAAATTGTTAAAAGAAAAAAAATGAGAATTAGACTTAAGTTTGCATTTCAATTCAATGCATTATGAAATGAAATACGCTTTTGAATAATGAAACTTCAAAGTACCTATCGTTAGAAAGCGAGTAATAGGAATATAGTGATTATTAAAAATTTTGCTACTACTTTAAAAGTAATTGATATCAAATTCCATCTCTGTCTTAAGACACTTTGAAACGAAATGAGAATGTTGAAATCGTTTATCTCTATATACGTGTATTAAGAATAAAGATTTAATATGCTATTAATGGAAAAACCCAATGTTGTTTACGACTCAGTTTGTAATTGCGCAGCATAACAATAAAGCGGAAGCAAAAAAATGCAACACGGTAGGTGGAAAACTTAAAGTAAGAGAAACATAAAGTCTTTTATAAAATGTCATGTTTTTGTGATAACTAACTAAAGGTGATAATATTTTTGTTAATATACCCCAAAAAGGTAGACTCTTAATAACAACATTTGAAACAAAATATATTACAATAACTTGGACTCAGTTAAACTAAATTAAAAAGGCTTTCTGTAGGATTATAAAAGTTACTTGTAGACAAATGAGGAAGAAACAGTCAATATTCGTGGTAATATTAAATAACCAAAAATCAATAATATTTCAACCTCCTTTAGAATGTTCACATGTTTTCGAATGGTCTTGTTTGCCTTGCGTTGGCCTTACTAGCGTCGCCTTGTTAGTAATTTTGGGGCATGACGTTTTTGACTAATATGACATATAGTAAATAATACATCGACCATATATATGAGTTACAATGACCAATTAACATTTAGTTCCCGCGTACCCGTTTGCAAATTCTATCATACATAGAGAAAATTGTACTCTATTACGATAGCAAAGACTATGAAATCCCTTAAACGGCTATTTAGATGAGGGAATATTACTCGCCTCCTCTATCTAAGCCATTAGCAAGTTACAAGCAAGCATAGTTACCCATAGCAGTAAGTTTCATTGTCTGTGGCGTCTTATTACGACACGTAATTCGTCGAGTTGCGGCTTACTATGAATCTTGTTGCAATTACGAACCAAGACTTGGTAATTAAATAAATAAAGATGTGAGTATTGCGAACCAAGCTGAACCGATTAATATGATACAGTATACTTTATCCTCTTTCGCTTTTAGCGCGTTTCAAACGCGTAACAAAATGTGCAATGGGTAAAAACGTATTCTGTATAGTTAGGCACGTCTTTAATTTTGAATTTGGTAAAGTCAAACGAGGTAGACGTATGCGTACGTCCTTCGAAAGCCAGGTCAAATGTCCTTTCAACAAATGATCATGTGTGATGACTTTGATGAAAGTATGTAGACGGGGGGAAAGTGGATTGCATCTAGAATACAACAATTAGCATAAAAAATAATATACGATGTTTATCTTATCTTCAACACATTCAAATTAATTCATATGTTCTTAAATTGAATGTGTTTGAATTATTGACACATTTATATACCTACATTTTTTACTATTTTCAGCTCATTAATGTTCCTATGAAAACCGTAAAGTACCCTCCAGTATCAAAGTGCCATCGTAAAATCAAATGAAGTCCAGAGTAATAAAGAGAACTAATTGTATAAATAATTTATTTTTTGTGTTCTATAAATTATTGAAATGAATTAAAAAGTCAATTATTTGATGTCAACAGATTTCATTTCCAGACTAGCGATTTTCGCCTTTGGAATTGCCGCCATTCTGGCAAGCACATGTGACTTTAAGAAAATATTACATGTTATCTCAGCGACGAAAAACATCATTAAGAATGTACTACAGACCTTCAATTTTAATTTTAGGCATTCAAAAAAAGAAATGACAGCTATTAATGCAAAAGTCTTTTTCACTATGAAATGTTTGTTCAAAGGTCAAGATGCGACACACTCGTCAAAATAATAATTATTCATTATTAACGTTTTATTCATTTTATTCATTATTAGTAAAGAGTTTTGTGTCATAAATGTCAGCGATTAGAGACACTGGCGGATAATAATTCCACTCCTATGGTTGTGCGAAAAAGATAGGAAAACACAGTTCCTTTTCCTATTTAAAGATTCAAATCCAACGTGTGTTTCGAGAGATAATATTGAAACGGGAGTTATGGAATACAGCAAATTGTATAGTCCTATGTTACTTGAAAAAGAGACCTTATGTGTCAAGCTATAAAGTTCACATTTATTAAAATTATCCGACATAACACCGCCAAGTATGTAATTGATGACGCAATTATAGAGTCAAGTAATTAAAATGTCTTTAATTAATGTTTTACATGTAATAATACCAACAGGTGACTTAAATAATGAACATAATTAAAATTAATAATGATTATTACTGACGTCTTATATTTCTGCACAAATAAAATAATTATCCAACAGTGTTTAAACGTGAGAATTACGAAAGTTATTATTTGCAATATAATATTTGTTTTAAAACGATGTGTGAAGGTGGTGGAATAATCTGTTCAGCTCCAGGAAGTCACATACAATAATTCAACTATATATCTATGTAGTACAAGCCACGATAGCTTACATTACTAAGTTTCTGTAACGGCAACGGAAATCCTTGTAATAAATCTATCAGCTTTTCAGTTTTTCAATATGCTCTCTGAGACGTGTAAAATGTATCAGCCCGCTATAAAATGTATCACTCGGCCAGCGTGGCCGGCTATGGCTGCAATCCATTCCATTCTGATAGGAGCCCCGTGTCCAACGTTAAAAGGATGGATGATGGTGATATCAAAGTTGAATTTGACTTGGGTACTGTTGATTTAATTCGGCTACTACAAAAAAAAACAGATGCTTGCCCTGCCGAGAATAAAACCCGTGACCATGTTGGATTTTTATACAATAAATTTCCTTTACTTTTCATTAAAAATTCCATTCAAACTTCCTTATATTTAAATAGAGGAAATCAGGGCTAGTACCGTGTTCGTAAATTACGAGTGTATGACGTAACATGTTAAAAAACAATTCAGGTTGAAATAAGTACTACATATGTACCCTTAAAAACAAAGGGTTCATGCAATTATAATTATAACAAAATAATAATGACGTGTTTTATCTTAGTCGTGACTGAAATCTGCAACTTAATTATGAAAATCCACTGTAGAATTAACGTGGTAAGGAAGTTCAAGTTCACAGGTACAAAAAAGTTCAAGTCACACACTGAAGTCCGAATTAAAATATATTCTACAAGAACCTGTTACGTTCGCTTATTCAAATGAAATGTTATTAGCTGTCGAACTTAACGATCTCTCAGAGTACCTTTCACACGGGTGGTTATCATCAGGCCTCAGCGTAGTCATAAACCAATAAATTACCAAACTGGAACTCGTTATTTCTATCTCGTTCTATAGAAATAGGTTGACGAAGACGGATGGATGAATCGACCCGATTTTTAGGAATGGCAAACTACTGCTCAAATTAGCACCTCTCGATCAGCCCTGTTTTCGATATAGAATTCACCTAGACGTTTCACTAAGAGATATTGGGATTGCTTCGGGATTGCTAGAAAAACAAAGCGCACCGCGATTGAAAGAGCAAATACACGGTCCCTAGGTTTTTTCATTAAATGTTGCACTGATCCGATGTTCATTGTTTTTTGTTTCAGTTCCAATTGCAATATCCCTTGATTATTTATTATTTTTATAAATGGGAACGAATAACTGTCGAGCTATTGTTTTAATTTCTATCTCCAATATGCACTTTTCACTAGCGACAACAGGCTGGGTTATGCAATGATACAGCTGGGTTCTGCCATAATTCACAAAATAAGTGGTGTATAAATTTAAGATATCATTAGACTTAATACTCGATGAACAACCAATTTTCTTGTTTACCTTGTATGCAATGTATGCACTAGAGTCTAAAAAGTTACTCAAAACGTCATAAAAATTGTGCGCGTTATCCTATGCAATATTAATGACAAATTAAAACTTTGAGTTAATAATAATTTAATTAAACTGTTATACATTGCAATTCAAGTAATTATTATAAACATATTTTACTAGGTATTGATATAAAAGTTTTTGTAACGTTACAATACCTATGTAGAAATGTTTGTATAATTTTATTAAATATAATGATACGATAGTGTTTTTCAGTTCGTGATCGCTCTCCTCTTTCAGACCGCCGCACAAACAAAATTGTTTATCTTGAATTGATGTCTGTTGACTATTGGTTATTGGTTCTGTTTTAAAATACTTTTCATTCGCTGAAATATGGAAACATAAATTGTTCAAATGAAGTCTTTCAATACCGCGAAATGAAAGTACCTATAATTAAAAAAAATACATTATTTATTCCTTAGGTACTAATCAAGGCATTAGTTCTACATATAATACTTACCGAGAAGTCCACCGATGCCGACTCCCGCGTGGTATCCACCAAAGTTGACTCCCAATTTTCCGTCTTCGAAAGTGATAAACTGAGGTTTCTGTAAACAAAACACGAAGAAAGATATGGATATTAATTTAGGAGGCCCAAATTTAATCATAGCGTTGGAATGAGCTCCAAGACAAACCGCCTTCATAATTATGGGAAATTTAAACCAAACATAAAAAATATACGAGTAGAAAAAGTTATTGGGAAAATATTTTGGCCGCTTGGAACATTAATACTGTATCCAAAGATTTCTTAAATACATTCAGTATGTAGTATTCCTATAGCTTGTACATCTCAGTTAGCACTTTATGATTTTATGACATTTTATAAAAACAAACATAATGTAAATATAATGCGAAAATTGTCATACAAATCACGTAGAGCCTACACGAGCTATAAATATTTATGTCGTAAAACTCTATGCGACATCCGTGACATACCACGTTTAGTTCTTTATCTGACAAATAATATTTAAATCGGCAACTGTTTTTGTTTGGTGCTTCTCGATAGAAATATCATGGCACTAATACGTATTTGCTTATACAACTATTGTATTGTAATTTTCACAAATATTGACTGGTGATTAAATGTACCTCCAACTTCTCCAGATTTATATAACCTTTTCAGACATTGAACATAATAACTGCGCGACACCGGTATAGTGCTATAGGTAATATGAATTCTCTGGATTTAATATTTTCTTCATCGAATGACATGAAAAGAGTGAGTTGCTTCACCGTTGAAAGAAGTTTAATTCGGTACCTATAACATACAACTTTCCGCCGATGTAGAAATTTAGCGGTAAAAACCAGATTGTCAAATAAACTAATGAAATATATTGTGTCATATGTACATCCTTATGAAGTAACTCAAGCGCAAGGTCATAGTGCACAGTAACATAAATGTAAAGTATTTAGTGATACAACGTTATGTAAACTGCAAGTGAAAGTGTTGAGAGATGTGGCGACATGACGGAGATGATGCAATTTGTGGCTTCGATCGTAAACTGATCAATACTTAAAAACGACCAGCATTATTTTTATGAATTAGTGGATAGCTCTATGGGTTATAATAAATACTTAACGTTATGTGTTTAGATACGTAACTTTGTTCAATCATTTGTAGCCAATTATCATTGGGTATCTTCACAATTTAGACGAACAATCGAATATTGTTTATCGAGTCTTGAAATCACCAACTATATAATGTGATTAAGTCCCACAGAAATAAAGTTAAAAATATAAATGGAAAACGCAATCTATTACGTTTCAGCTACTGTATTACTAATTTATTTATCGATGCTAGATAACTATTGGATGTAGTTTTATTACGATGCGCTCAAAACTAAGATACTTGTGCCTGCACACTATTTTTGTAAAACCTTAAAACTGGAGCTTACAAAAAGCAGACAAATGCGTATCGGTATTGTCTTTCAGTCGATCCAGACTATCGGTGACACACATATATTATATATACTGAGGTAAGCTTAAACAAAACAATGTCCTATCATTATATTCTCAAATCATAAATGAAGCGTCACAATGTACTTACGTTTATTCTTACGCTATTACATTGCTTGATAGTTAAATTATGTCATAATAAATTTAATGTCTGGTTACGATTATTTTTAATGTTAGGAATATAATAGGCGTCCGCCATTAAGACCGTTACCATGACCTGAGTCACACGCAATTACACCGTATAATTGTCTCCTCGTGTGTAACATTACATCAAAACAGTAATACAACAGCCAAATTCTGTATATTTATTCATCTCGTTTAAACAACTTTTGTTTGTTTATTTTTGTAATATAGGTGTCAGTTATTTAATGTCTTTAAAAAAAATACAAAATAAAAGAACGTCGTTAACCTCAATATATTTATCAATCTATCTTAAGATAGAGATATTATATTCTTTTTCAATCCTTTTATCGTTAATCGTTGCTAATGTGCCGTGACATTCACTCGGATTGATGTTAAGCCATATCAAAACAAGTGGTATATACATATCTTAGATTAATCTCAATTTAATGGGTACAGTGCCATTAAGTAATTGTGTTTGAGTTTGAGCATAGTTTGCAAAACATCAGCATAAGTGTTAGGTGTACTCGAGTAAGAGAAGGAATTGTTTAACAATCAACGGAAACAGAAAAGATAATGTTTTCTCCTTTTTAAATATTTATTGCTGTTAGTCTACGAAGGAAGAAATTAAAATAAACGTATTTTAAATTTTTAAAATGTATTAGTCAAAAAACGCAACAGATAAAGAAAAAGAAGTCTCTTTCAAGTCGAAAGTTATCTTTTTTATTCCAATTCTGCGGCCCAAAACGGACTCTTAGAAGATTTTCTTTAGTATTACATAATATCATAATTGTAACTGCTGCATGAACAATTTGAAGAAACTTTAATATTCTAAGTAGTATTTTGCTTTGTTAATTTACTTATTTACATTTACTACTAAAAATATGTATTGAATTACATGGATTTTTTTATATGTTAATTAAAAATGCAAGGGTCCAACAAAACAATATTTTATATTAAAAGTATACATGTCTTTACCTGAGTCATAAAATCAAAATGTACCTAGCAGTTGTAACGTTTACATTACGTAATTGGTTCACTCTTGTTTGTTAGTTTTGACCGAGAATCATAGACACAAGAACATGGCGCTCTTTACTTTAGCAGGGCGTAAGATTTATTTGCACAATAATAATATACACCACCTATTTAATTACTACGACGTCGAACAAATATCCAAGATTTAGATTCTAAATTATGCTTGAACTACTCTCATTTCAATGGATAACATAAGTTTTAAGCTTGTTATATCAATAAGATAAATTATATTTAGGCAGGCACTGTCAGACTGTCTATATAGACAAAAGTAGTAATTCGAGAAAAGTAATATTTTAATCCCTTAATAATTAGTCTAAATTACTAATGAAATATGTTAAGCATTTTCTTTATTTGCAGCAGAATATTTTCATAAACAACATACGAAAGAGTTTTAAAGTGATACATAAATAAAGGAAACTACACATAATATAGCTTACTTAGTAATATTCCCACGGGTGTTACTTACTACCTTGGTAACTTATTTAATAAGCTAGAAAGCAATCTGTTACAAAATGTACGTTAATGTTGAATAACTTCGAGTAGCTATCCAAGTTTGATTTGCACTGAGTTATAGAGTTATAGACTTGTAGTTGAGACCCCTATTGAAAAGCAGCGACGGCATTGATGAAATATCTCCCTGAAATCGTATGCTTGACGTGTTATAGGACGTAGTTGGATCATGAAAATAATTCTTATCGGGTTGCTGGGTGAACCGCATCAGGGTAGTGTGAGCATCACGGAAAAAACGATATCAAACTGCTCACAACTTCAAGACAAAGACTGCGTACTGATACGGAAGAACTCGATATCATTATGCAACTGGCGTTTATAGGTACCTACGCATCGTTTGATTTGTGTTGATGTAAATCCTTATTGTCTTAGACGTTAACTTCTTTGTTACTCCCTTTATATGGTGTAATTATTTCAATATCACGTTTTGTGACTGTACACATTTTTTTATTCGAGTATTTCTTTTTAAGTCTCAAACATTATTATTCACAAGATTATCGCAATAGATCGCGAATTGCTGTCAATTACAATATTATTACATGTTATCCATACTAATATTATAAAAGCGAAAGTAACTCTGTCTGTCTGTGGCATCATCACGGTCAAACCGCTGAACTGATTGTGATGAAATTTCATATATAGATGCTACTTTTTTCTCTCATTTTCTTTTTAGTTTTGATGTGAAACATCTATAGCCGCACGTAAACCCGATTTCTGGCGTGGCGACGCGTCGCCACGCCAGAATGTC
>DWDX01001833.1:0-17029 GCA_018245675.1 Agara michaeli | reverse complement strand
TATCACAATATGTTCTTTTCTGCATATTACTTTTACAAAATAATGTCGATGTTTCACATCTGCCAGGCGTCCCGTGATGGCTCATTTATTTTTTTTTAAATAAGAGAATAAGATTTTGAAGAAAACTCACCATTAAAACAGATAAACCATGAGCTGTAAAATGATAAACAGTTAATTACTAAAATAAATTCATGTCGCAGCAAACAAGCAAGTAAGTTTCGAAAAAGCAAAAAACAACAAGCCCCCTCCTCCTTTGGTCGACTTAAGACGTCATCCTCAACGTCTACCAAACTGCAGCTACCAGGACATCAAACAGCAAAGGAGCACAGATTCACGTTCTCTAATATTTTGACATCACTGCATTCCCATTTTGTAGAAATGAAACAACCAATACATTGTATCTCTTTATTCAACGGGCAAATTACAGATTTATAATTTTTACATTTCGGAAAAATTTTACAAAGCTTAATTTTTGTAATTAAGTTATCAAAATACCATTTTTTAGAAGTTTGTATGTACGGTGTGTTCAAAAAGTATCGTGAAAGTTTTGCTTACAGTTTTCTTCGATTGCAGGCAGATTCGTTGGCTTGAGTCAAAATAATAACAATATCTACAGAAAAATCCCCGATGTGTCTATCGACATGTCTATCGCCTAAGATTGACTGACAATAACCATTTCTGTACTTTGAAAATCTTTATCCAGCCAAACAATATACCAGTAGGGTACGCGTACTTCTCCTCTTGTATGTCGTCACATTACCAGATCGATAATGTAATCTCCGTAAGCTTATATGGTCCTAGTACGCGAGACTCTAACAGGTCATATGATCACTGGGCTAAGTGAAAATCGATGTTGGTGTGGTTTTATTTGGCGCACGTTCATCTGAGAATTATAACTTTTCGAAGTATTCCGTAAAAGTTACTTTCAGGATCAGCAATAATTTCGTAATATCAAATCTGCAGGAGCCATTGTTCTGAACTGATTTCACTATTATTTGTCTTTGCTACTTACTACTTACTACATGATAACTCAATTGAGGGAATAAACGATAAAATCCGGCTTTCCAGGGACCCATAGCGACCATTGAGCTTCGCGTCGTGGACAGCGACCTCTCCGTTTTGTATCAATATGCCGAATACATTGCCTGTACATTGTACCTACTCACGTACTCACAACTAGTACATATTTCTAAAGGAATATGGTTAGTTATCTATCTTTCACACATATGATTGCTACTTTTTCATTTCTACATTTGACCTAACAATTATCTCTATCCTGCTCCAAAGTTCGCGTATAAAACAGGATGTTCTCCTTTACACAGAGATTAAAGATTATGTCGTGCTCTTCTTGCGGGTTGTCAATGTGTGAGTGTATCGAAGGTATACTCACAGCCACCTATGGAAACCTGGTACTGCCGTCATCCTATCCACGTGTTTGTGAAACATTCCATTCTAGTAAAAAAAATTTCATTAACGGAGGGTGCTTTCGAGGCGAGAATTTTTGAACAACGAGAATGTAGGGGAATGGCAGACAAGGAAATAATACCATCTATACTACCATTAATTTACAACCTAACGAAACGGTGAAAAATTAGCCAACATGCCAATGGCAAGACGCCGATGTAACTAGGTTCTTGGTGTAGTGTTTATTTATAGCGTTCAGAATTTTTTAATAAATTGACTATTTATTTATTTATCTGGAATAACTAGAAAATTGAACGTGAAAAGAAATCTTTATATTGAAATGAAATCAATCACATTCACTCAACAATATCAGACCCGCCACTTAGTCAATCCCGTTTTGAATCTCTGGGGGCGGTACTTCTAGTGAAGCTTGAAACGTTCTGAATTTGTTCTGAATAAGAAGCGATGAGAAAATACTGCCATTTCATTCTGATCGACGTCATCACTAATTTGTATACATTGCTTCTGTCGTTTCCTGTTACCCTAATACGGGAAACTGTTGTGGGTCAAATGATCACTAAGGGCTACTCCTTATCCGGGAACATGAAACAAAACGTAATTAACCGTAATTCCAGGTACACCGTTCTGAATAACAAGGATTTTACGATCAATTTGAGTAGGTGGAAAAATCGCCAAATTGTATTGACTTGTTTTTTTGGACACGTTAATTTAATAAATCATCTATTTGTAACAAATATGGGAACATTTAAAGATATTGCGACCTAAACTTTTATGGAATATTTCGGTAATACAAGAACTAACGTAAAAACGATTGCTTTCATTGACTTTGAAATTTCCATAGATGCGCTGCACGTGACCCTGAGCGCATGTTATTAAGAAAAATCGTAAGTATGTGCGTTTTAAGCACGCAAAATGAGCTTGCAAAATGTACCACTAAAAATGATAACAGCATGACCATCTAAGAAAAATTATTATTATACAGATTTATGGTTTATTTGTGTTGTTAATATATTGTAAATTAATGTATTTAAAACAGGCCAGCCTTTACGAATAAGAGGGCGCCAAATTAATCAAGTTCCCATTGTGTTCTCTTGTAATTAAATAAGTTATTTGAATGTTTTAATTGTTTTCGTTATTATAGCTGAATTTTTCTTTTTCCCTAATAAAACTACTTAAATGCTTTACGTTTACATTTCGAAATAATTATTGAAATCGACATATCGCGTCAACAGCTGCACGTAAAAAAGGTAATTCAAAATTGGAAAAGAAAACGTAAATTTAATTTCACGTTGCATGCAATTTTTTTACGTGTGAATTGAAACTCTACTTATGTTATTATCTGTGAATATAGGGGCGGAGTTTGGCTGAATAGAAGCGATTTCTATGTCTCTCCTTTTCACTCCCATAGAATGGCGAAACAGCACGCACGCGCGAACATCAGCTGGTAACACTTGTTGACAAATGATACCCCAACGTATAAACGCCTCAACATCCTGGTATCCTAGTACAAGTGGCGCGATTACACGTGTTTGAAAGGGACCGCCATTGTTCTTATTATTTGGAACACGCAGGCATACTTTGTTTTTTTGTTTTTTTACTTACTAAATTTTATTTCCAAACAATATGAAAATGACAACAAGTTAAAAAATATTTTAAGTTATTTTTTCTGAACTATTTAGCGAATTTAATAAACCGCTGATTAAGTAAATTTTCTCTAAGCATACCAAAAAAATTTACTCATTTTGTCCATCCAAATTAAATTCTCGTAGCTCTCGAATGTCTCGTAGATTTTCGTAGCATATCTTTGTTACAAATTCAATCACTTGAATGTCAAAGTCATTTGGAACGAATGGAGAATATTAACGTTATCTTTAAAAAATGTTCAGATGTGGGGCCAAAAGGGAGACATTGGGCAATATTGACATGTACATTGTACAATTGGTAATCAGCAATTTTTTTTGTGTCGAATAAAACCGGCTTCAGAGACAATGCCAGTTTAGGGTGCAATGTTATTATCCGACATTGCATTTCACATTTTAGTATATAGCTTATTGAACTATATAAAATAATAAAGACTCTGGACATAGAGAGGAGTTTTCAAGTTTTGTAATAATAATACTAAAACTAAAATTAGGAATAAACATCCCGTGTTAACTGTCAGCTTATGCCTTCGAACCGAATCGAAAAACCCACTATAATGGTAATTTTAGCTTTAAGATGCTTTTTGTTGCTACACTAATTAATATAATTTGATAATAATATGCGTAAATAAAATCTTATAAAGCGGCATAGTAGTAGTGTATGCAACATGGGAACATGGCTACTTTTTATTTCGTACTAATTTACGCTGCTTTTTATATTCTACCTATACTTTACTGTTGTCCTAATACCATCGACCACTTTGCGCATGTACTGTTCTGTCTTAACCACACACACTACTAAAATATAAGTACTTGCGTAGGTGATGATATCAAAACTTTGTCGGTAAATAATATATGTATATTTCCACCACCATTATCATTTTCGCCCACAGATCAAGCCACAGGCCTCTAAACACAATTACCATACCTGTCCTCTTATTTTTGATCTTATAATAAGCATATATTTTCCTTTTAGAAAACTACTTCGGAACTAATTGTAATACAACAGGCACGATTCACCTCATTGACCCTAAACAAAATTCATTAATACTCAATTAATAAATATGGTCCTTTTGAGTAAGGCCAAAAAAATAAAGCGTAGGGGGATGGGGAGAACAAAAATCTCTTTCTTCCTCAACAACAAGATTAACCAGGCGAGCATCACAGCGTGCTTATCGCTTATACCAGGAGAACAGTAACTGATGTGGAAATTTAATTTCGCAATAGCAACGTCCTCACTTACGTCACCAAAGGTAGAGGGGAGCCAAGTTACTAGGATATCATAAGTTCAGTAGAAAACCAAGGTTCATGATAAAAACTTGGACCTACTATGAGATAAATGTAATACTGTTTACAATGTCATCAATAAAGTCTATCATTGGATTCCTTTCTTAATGATTACGACTTACATAACCTTAAAAAAGTTCAATTTGTATTTAATTTGCACTTTTAATAAGAACATGCTGTGTAACCAAAACTTTGAATTAACGCCATCTACCGGTCTTTACGTATATTAATTTTATTTACTCTCTTAATACTTTACAACGACTGGGAATGAACGCCATCTAACAAACATGTCGAAGACTGCTGTTTTGTAAATTTATCCAATAGATGACAGCACAATATAGAAATAATTATTCATGTTCGTAGCAAAATATAAAAGTGAAAGGTTACCGACTGACTCATTGGCGAAATCAGTCGGTCGAAATCAGCGAGTCGAATGCACTGCCGAAACCAGACGGACGGCATATAGTATCCTGAAATTTTGCAGATAGGTTCCTTATATAGCGTAAGCGAGCACTAAAAAAGGAAGGTTGGAGGTTCCACCCCTACGTTTATAAAATAGGTGTAGAAGGGGTGTACATACCTACAATCTCTTGATAAATAAAAAAAATATGAGTCTATTCGTTTTAGGAAATTCAATTTCTGTGCGAGCAGAAGCTATTTGTATATAAGAATGTATTTACAATTTTACCTATCTGTCGATACGACTGCAAACATTTAATTTAATTAATTACCCATAGACAAGGATAATTATGTTTCTTTAATAACATAGCAATGGTGACCATGTGTGAATTAATGACTTATATTTCGATCGCTAGATGGCGTACTGGTGTTGGAGCAGCAATGTGGTCGCAACTAGTTCTTCCTGTTCAATAAGAGATGGCGCTATAATAACCTTCTGATGTTCATAAACCTGGAACCACTGTTAGCAACACATCTTTTCTTAAAACGTCCAATAAAGGTCGTTCAGATGGCGAATTCAAAAAGCAAAGTCTACTACGACACCCTAACTGGAGTGTTCTTTTTTTGGTGCGGGGCAACTTTTAATATGTTCTCCTCTGCCGCGGCAGAGAAACTGGGTTATGCACTGCGTCAAGATGCAATAAGTATCATGATACCGATGGTATTGCTACACGACACATATTTTTAAACATGGATTTCCCTGCTTCCCACTAACCAAAAATTCTGAAATTGTTTTGTTATTATCCTCCTACTATTAAGTCAAGGCCTTCAGAGGGTATGAACATACTACTGAAGCAAAATATCTTAACATATACCTAACGCGCTTGTTTTACATTCATTATCCTACATGCACATTGTATTTAGAAATTCTCGACTCCCTCATCAAAGAATATCCGACCTATTTGGCCAAGGTACTCGAGTCTTGATCTACTGCACCCGCCTCCGTTAACAACAAACAAAACACCTCTAAACATTCAATTTATTGTGTTTCACTCCAAACTTCGCCACTCAACTATCGCTTCACATTCTATATCATATACTCGCAGGGTATCTATTTCGAGATGGACAACTTCGACAAATTCCGAGCACGTGATGTCGGCAAACTCATCTATTTCTTCGTAGTATTCATCCGAACTGAACTGATATTCGCTTGCGCGTCTTAATTTTTTCTCTCTTTCATTTTGAATCGTCTCATTTTGCTTTACATTGTCACTTACACTGGGAGTAGTTGCTGAATCAACTCGGTCAGTGACCATTTCATCTTTTACAACGTTCACCGTTGCATTGCGCAGATCAGCTGTTCTACTAACGCGCGCTTTACTTGACCTTTCGTTTTCTTTCCGTGTTTTATTTGATTTACATTTCCTTACACCCGAATGATCGTTATTCGCCGGTAACGCGTCAGCGGATACGTATTCCACTAGCGCTCCGTCGTTCTTTAAAGTCCTTTTGTAATTATTAACTCTGTCGGTAAACGTTGCGTCTTTACAGTCCTCGTTTAAATCGAAATCGACGTCTTTCAAATGGCTAACGTGCCAGTGTTCGTCGTCTATATCCTCGAGAAGTCTCCGTTCGTTGGCGGCGGGCCGACGTTGGATATGATCGTTGCTGCGATGGCCGCTCAAGTCTTTCTCTTCGCTCACCACGTCCGACGTTACAGTTACAATTCTAACCAACGCCAGTACAATACCTTGTGCTAGATGCATTTTTCGAATTACAATTTCAAGAAAATACTAACTGAGCAATGGTAAACACAATTTGATTAATCATTTCGCTCGTGTTTACGAGCGGTCGAGCGTGAAGGAAACGCCTAAATGATGTTGTTGCTTTAATATTTTTCTCGACAATTTAATTGTATTATATCTCACGTGATTGCGTCGTGGCGACGGAAAAATAATAATTTATTTTAATAGTTTATTTAATATCATACAGCTATTAGAAATGTGAGTATATGTACAGTACACGTATGAGCATTGAAACATTTGAACGGATTCAAATACTAAGTGAAGTTTAACTGCAGTAATTATTATAAGTGCATTTTAACCACGTTTTTATAGGACGCAAGTAGCAACGCAGTGAAATACGAGTATATCTATGTACATGTTACGGATATGAACAATAGCTCAAATGTAAACTACATTAATCGTGCAATCTGAAAATTATGTTCACTCATATTTTTATCCGTAACACATTATTAATTTATAACGATTACAAATATTGAATATTCAATGAGTAACAAGCAAAAATCCTATCAATCAATGTTATTTTAATCACATCGTTTTTATCAAAGCGAAAGAACAAGTGCCTCTCAATTAACTCATTACTGTATACACTTTTCTTTGATAAAAATTGACGCATAAACCCCAATTACCGAGAGAATCAAAACGCTACAAACATATTATAGCAACAAGAGGAGCAAATTAGCTGCGGTTGTCGCTAACAAGTTAATGGCAGGTTAGAGCAAAGCGCGAGCCGCCCGTCGGCCTCGTTGACGGATCGTTATCTGTACCACTAACTAATCCATTCAACCCCGCCACCACCCCACAAACGACGGCAAATACTTCAATTAGGTGCCCTCCGCAAACGCAGCTCGATCAAAACAGCCCAATTACCTCGCAGCACGACCCCTTTAATAAACCTTCGTTTGCTGAAACTGAAATAAAGACGATAAATAATCACAATTCCCAAACGAAAAGTCCTAAAATTAGCATGTCGTTTGAATAAATTCACAGATAATGCGACTTCGAGACCCCGCCGAAATTGGTCTTCGCGCATGTAAAGCGTAAAAAGCGCCGCAAAGCGATACAGCGTTCAAAGTTATATAATGCGGCTGCTTAAAACAGCGCTGGTGACGCTTTCGAATGTTAACAAGTTTGTAAGAGATGCAAATTGACAGCGGTTGGCAGCGGTGATTCGAAATGGCACCCGAGCATTTACATAATTTGTCACAAATGGAAACATTTGTTCTCAATGTTTGTTAGAATGGCGAATTATTAAAAGGCGTGTAATATTGTAACATCAGTTTATTCGATCTCTACATTAATGACTAGGATTGTTACAATATCTACGATAAAAAACAATTTCATTGTGTGTAGGTAAACATTAACAAAAAAGTTAACATATTATTGCACAGAATGATCAAATCGTATATTGTAAAAAATAAATATAACAAAATTGCAATTAAAGTAATAAGAATTTGCAGACATAAATAAGCTAAATAACCGTTTCGCGACCATTACGGTTTTCAAGTACTTGCATAGCTCAATATGAAACTTAGATAACAGAATTTGCTAATGAAATTAACTATTACATGATCACAGAGGCGACTTTAACTAATCGATTTAAACTGCTCATGTGACTGCAGCCTGTTCTGTCTACAGAAAAAGCGGTAGCAATGGCACTCTGTTGAATACAGCAAATCTTACCATTAATAATATAAATAGTCATAATACCTACTGATGATAACTATAAAATATTCAATGAGAAAGCAATCATGTTTTATTTGGAATATACCTACTAACATGCTGTAAAACAATAAAACAAATAATTAAAATTCCGCGAAAATGACATAAAATATAAACAATCAAGGTAGTCGTAACTAACTTGTGCTTCTGTTGGTAGCTTAGTTATAGAAACAAAAATATCGGACTATTAAAAAAGAGCATAAAATATGTATAACGCGCTCAATAACGACTAATAATAATAAGGATTATAAACGTAACATCACGCCTGTAATCCCCCAAGGGGTAGGCAGAGGAGTGTAGTACATCCCCACATTTCACCAGTTACGTTTAAGTCCCACAATATAGGAATAGGTGGTGAGCCTATTGCCATGCACCGATACAATATCCATATACTTAAATATACAAATAATTACCTATAATCTATTAATTTTAACGACTGGACGCCACTATTAAGGATTCAACCTTCATAATACATATAATTTTGAGATGATTGTACGAAATCTATGAACTACTGGAGAATTGCTCGTTCATTTATACATAAAAATAAAATAGAAGTGTCAGTCTTTGATTTAAAAATAATTGTGTTTTGTCAAGTGTTTATAGTTATTTACACGATAATAAAACACAAACAGACTTTTTTAAGTTTTGATCTAACTGTCTGTCGTTCTGTTTGTCCGGGCTAATGTCGGAAACGGCACAACCGATTTTGACGGCGCTTTCACTGGAATATAGAGGAGGTTTTAAGGCGAGATATAGGCTACTTTTAAATCCTGAAATTTCCACGGGATTGAGGTACACGCGGGTAACACCGCGGGGCGCAGCTCATGGTAAACAATACCTGTTCTCAGTCACCTGTCAAACCGTGAACAAATGATTACAATAAGTTTTTATATACTCGTATCCATTCAAGACAAATATCAGGCGGAAGTTTTACACTTTGGAGGCTGTGTTTTGAGCTGTTTTTTTATCACTAAGGCTATCGGCTACATTCGATACAGTTAAAGGACTTAGGATTTTGAAAGTGAACTGTCATAAGTAACGTTTTTGTTATTGTACCTATTGCGTATTTCAGTGACATCGATTTCAGATAAAATCTAGATACTTTTTATGTCTAGGACATACAATTAATGTTTGTTTTAATGTAGTAGGTAATAAATTGTAGCTGTAATTTAGTTGATAGTATTGATTGTAGGTTTGAAAGCCTGGGCTTCGGATGATATTCAAATGAAATACAATTTGGTTAGAGTTAAATAATCAAACTGCCTCGTTGGTCGGGCGGTTGCTAGCGCGACTGCCGATCGAGAGGTCCTGGGTTCTAATCCCGGGTTGGCTACTGCTGGATTTTTCTAATTTCGAATTTCTAGTAGTGACTCGGAGTCTGGATGTGTGCCCGGTGCATGGAAATAGGCTCACCACCTATTCCATTGTGGGACTTAAACGTAATTGGTGAAATCTGCCTACCCCTTAGGGGATTACAGGCGTGATGTTACGTTTTTTTTAAATATTCATGATACTTAACACCGACGCGCAGAGTGTACAAAGCAATATCAAGTATCCTAATAACACCAGTAGCCAATGTTGCGGTCGCGGTGAATATCACGTAGATATAATGTTATGGGTTATTTATTAGTATAGTACCTATTATCGATGACTAAATGTATGTATCTGTGATATTTATTTGTAGCTTTGTATATATGGTGTGCAATTAGCTTTGATCGTATAGAGAGAAAATAGATAATTTTCATGCCGATGACTGTTCAAATTTTAAATACAAAATACCATTCTATTTTCGGGTAACTTGTTAAATTTTTCTCTAATTAAAATTCCAACTTAAAAAAAAATCAAAAGTATAAAAAAAATTGGACAAATCGCACTATAACTTTACGCTTAATAACGAATCACATTTAATTTTTATTATACAGATTTCTTTTAAAGCCTTATACTCGTAGTAGTTAATAAATAAGAAGTTCATATTATATAACGAAAACACAGCATTTATTCGAAATTATTATATTATCTTATTAGTATTTAACATAAAACTACACCTAATCCGACTGCATGACTGTGGTCACTAAGAATGTGGTAGAAAACGCAGCAGGCCTCCCGCAGATGCGACACACTTGTGCCCAGCAATGAGACATAAAAAGGGTTGCTGCCAACAAAACCAATCAGCAACATTACACACTCTTTGCGAATTTAGTCAACTAGACAATATTATTGTATTTATTAGATATAAAATTTCAATATATCGTTTTACGGCTCCCGCGAGACATTTAACAACTTTTTGCAATCTGCGTGAATAATGAAGACAAATCCCTCTACTTACGGTTAAACAGTAGTAATACATGAAACTACATAACGTGTTCTAAAAGCAACTCTTCAATTATACATGCTATTTAGGCCTACAAGTATATATTATAATTATCATCTGTAATACATGTGGTTTTCAACAGGTTCAGAATATAAATTATAACAGCTCCTGTTAAGAAAATTAATTAGATTTATCAGTCTTCGGACATTACCAACTAGAACTTTTTTGTTACTAAATAATGTACACATGTATTAATGTCACTTGCCTCTATAGAAGTAAATTACAATTATTTGTTACATCATTATTTATGTGTTCACTATCGAATATAATAGTAATAAAAAGGAGTAAAATGATAACTAAAATAATGAACAATTTATTTTAATCGTGCTTTATAGTAAATATTATCCCCTTTAGGGGCCTGAGGTGCTGGTATAATAATTATTATTATATGTATTAATTTGATTGTACTTACATTTAAGCGGATTAAAAAATAAATAACAAAAACAGACACCTTTAGAAATAACCACCGAAAAAAACGATTATTTTCGGAAATCATAGCTAAAATAACTTCATTGGTGAATTTGATCATTTACGACTAGCTACCACATTATAATCTAACGACTGAAATTGAATGTATGAATTCATAAAATATTTCATTGTATAGAAAGAAAGTTAGAAAGGAATGTCCCTACATAGTTGCGTTCAGCAAAAAAGATATTTTATAAACACTGAACACTGAACCCCTTAGGGGATTACAGGCGTGATGTTACGTTTTTTTTACAATCTAAATTGACTTATTTTTTGGTAAACCGGCATAGTTTCAGATTACGGTAAAATTATGACTTCATAGAATATTTTTAAACGGGCATTTTTCAGCTGTTGCTTAGCGACTAACACATTGTCAATATTTACAACCCTTATTGTCTTCATAATAATTTTACATGAAATCACGTAAAGAAAAACAAGTCGAAAGCTACAAAAACCATAGAAACTACATATTAACAATTCACAATAGCACAAGAGCATGCCGCACAATTTCATAACTAAAAATATTTTTTCATAATCATATTCAAGAAAAACACACAAGGACAAAAACAAAATATGGAACTAAAATCAAAGAATATAGTACATTAATTAATATTAAGCATAGATAGTAGGTCCGTCTGTTTGAAATTCAAATGCAGCAATGTCTAGACCACAATTATACTTACACCTGACGGAAACCTGCACAAAAGCTACTTTTTTCTTCTGCATTACAAACGCTTATGATTTTGTTTTGGTGCAGCACACTTGACGTTCCAAATAATTTACTGTGGGGTTTTAAAAAAAAAAATTCTGTTCGCAGCCAAAAAGTCATAAACTCACTTTATCGATTGTACAAAAGTGAACACATTTCTGCCTGAATAAATTAATGCATACACACACACACACTATAACATTACACTGTGTATTTTTCACAGGTCAATGTCATATTTCCCTATTCGCTACATCTTCGTCTCTCAACCACTTTTATGTCGAAAGTCAAGAAGTTACGTAAAAAGCTTTGCGAACCTTTCACGAAAAATGACAATAATATTTTAAGCAAGCTACAAGTTTATTTTTTCACATAGTTGTTATAGGGTAGTGTAACATAATTTTGAAAATAACACACCAAAATTCATGCCTATGACAAAGGTATTTAAGATCCAATTACTTTAACAGATTGCGACCCATTTTAACAAGAAACAAGGTGTTACATATATACGTATACGCGACTTGTAGCTGCCGCTTATTAATGATGCTATTATATAAATTTAAAGCATTTCTGTTTGTCGTGAGGTATCCGCGTTTTGAACAGCACCGAGTCGGCTCGGTACTGCGTCGACAGCAGCGGCGTGTAACCCATGACCTGGCAAATAAAAATTACTATCAGCAAATCAACACGATTTACAATTTTCTTGAATATTATTGTGCAAAAGAAAGATAATAAATTTCAGCTGTTTTCTCATTTGTCTATCTCCTTTGGTAACGCCTAACGTTTGATAGTACACAGCAGTATTAACATTGCTTAAGAAATTATCTTTACGCAACCTCAATTATGTAAATAAATTATCTGTTTACCTGAGAAAAGAACTGAATACACTTATGCCTCTCGTAAAAGTGCGTTTCGTCCGCAGACAGCGTCAGCGGGCAGCCGGGGCAACGAAAAGTCCATCGGGATGTTACCTGCGGGTAAACACTAATCTATTACATTCATTTACAAAAAAAAATCTAATGCGCCATCTAGGGAACAGTGCAAACTTTATAAAGTTTATTCAAAAATAAATAAAAATGACATGAACATCTTAAACCTTTTCTTTTAACTTGTAAAAGTTTTGAATATGTATAATACCATCGCGACAGGTCCCACGTGGTATCCTTCTCTATCCTTCCAGACCCGAATGCTTCTTGTACATTTATCACTCTGTTAACTCCTATCAGTAAGTTGTATGCGTGTATTAGTTAGTCTTATTTAAGGTGCGTATATATAATAATGTCGACAATAGGTGACGCGCTGTGTATACAGCCAAAAAATAACAGAGTAAGTATGAGTGGCGGACCTTGACGGGCGGCTTCCTGGTGATGTGGGCGACGAGGAAGTTCATCGCGATGTCCTCGCAGTTCATGTACTCGTCGACGTAGTCGCGCACGGCGGCGGGCAGCGCGCGCCAGTACGCCCACAGGTAGTAGCGGTGCACGAACGCCGCGCCCGTCAGCACCATGCTCAGCTCGCAGCTGATAATCGAAATCAAAACAAATAACTAAACTACAAAGCGTACACGATCGGTCAAATTAAGCGACATCGAATCGCCAATATATCGAGAAGCCTTAGAGAAGAATTTTGATAGTCTCATATCATTTATTACATGCTATTTACCTGTAATTGGAGTTATATAGAAAGCCGTTATTGAAGTTTACATCCCAAGCGTGATAACGACCCGGGAATCCGACGATTCTATCTCTGTGCTCCCGCCACACCCTGAAATCATTTATACAATCACTTACCTACATCAAGAATTACTTTTAGACTTGATACATCAGAACTGTAAGTGCAAAAACTTCATCAAAAACGGCACACAGTCTCGTTCACTGAAGGCTTTTGACTCAGTGTTTCTCTTGCATTCGTTGTGGCGAAGAGGCTCTACGGATTCCACTTGTCGTGCTCGTGGCGACGTGGCTCGCAATCGCTCACTACGATACAAGATCTAAGCAACGTACGTTACCTGAACGCGAATACAATCTCATCGTGTCGCAAATGAGCGTCGTCATCGACGCACAACACGGCCTCGGTGTCAATGAGGTGGTAGGGCAGGAAGCGGTTGTTGAGCGAGTTGCGCGCCGCGCGCACCACGGCGACGGGCGCGCCGCTCTCGGGCCACGCCTGCGCGCTCGACGGCGGGGTCAGCCCGTTCCACACGACCACTACCTAAACAAGAAAAAAGTCTACAGTACGTACGATTATCTAGGTAATGATAATGTAACCGTTGCTACTTCTAAATATCCTTGGTTGGTACAACTTTACGTTACTAATTTCCGCTTAAAATACTCTCCCACAAAGTAGATGCAACAGTAGTCCTTCTATAAAAAAAAGAAACGTCCTAGCTTTACCTAACCACTACCAACAGTTGTCACTAATCGAAGAGAATGTTATGATAATGCCACATACTCACTTTATTTAAGTAGGGCAGGCCTCGAAGTCGTGCCAATGCCGCTGCCAGCACAGCTTCTCGTTCGTAAGTCAATATTACGATTGTGAACTGTTCCCTGGGCCGGTCTCCACCGAGTGCCTCGCTAAATTCTTTACCGGACCCACCCACACCGGCACCTATCGGACGGAACCCTGCCGCAGATCCCATGAATCGCGCCTCAGACGTCACTGGCGGATCCCAAGGTAATTGCGGATACAACGCGAAAGGTTCACCCCAATCATTCCACATTTCATAACCATGCAATAGAGCCAGAGAATAATTCCGCCGATAAGCTGGACTCTGATATGGTGCCTCAAGGGGACCGAGTGTTTCTTCTGGCTCAGAGTCCACAGCTGGAGGCTCAATTTTCGGCGGGAAAAAGGAATCGTTAAACGCTGGAACGCCTGTTGTCGGAGTGGCGGGTCGCGGTGGAATATTCAACCGCATCCTTAACGCTGCTAACAAAGAATCCATGCTAGCTTGCACTGAACTAAGATACCGTTCCCAAAGCACTCTGCCTTGTCTCCTGAATGCTAGTAAATCTGCATCCGACAGCGCTCGAAGTAAAAAATGTAATTCAGTGACGCGCGCTTTAGGGAGAGCAATTGTAGCTCGTCGCCAATCTAAAACATCGTCATATGGCAATCTTATTCTGTCTCCACCGAGGACCACAGGTATTGCACCAGAACGCAGAGCTTCGTATAGTCTAGCTTGTAGTAACGCAGTAGTGGCGTATCTGGCATCACCAGGGGCAAGTATTAATACAAATGTAGAGTCACGTAAGACTGCTCGTCGAGATCTGTCAGTCCCGCAGAGAGCCCAGTCACCAATAGGTATCACTGCACGTCTTTCTACTGGTGGATCACATTCAAATTGTAACAGGAATAAATCCGATTCAGGTGCAATCTTTGTCATCTTTTGTAAGGCTTCTATTAAAAATTTATCGTCATCCTTGTCGTTCCCTGTCATTAAAGATTGCGAGCCCTGGAAACTGCATATTGTTTATGAATGTATACAAACAGGACAAAACAATATATTTACTTACAAACAAATGTATATGTTGTGTTTACCTCAATAAATATTTGCGACGAGCAGGTGCCATAGGCGCACAATCAGCCCATACATCTCCGCCTGGAGGCCCAAGTGCAGGGGGTGTTACTAAATCAAATCCTGGTCGAAAATGGTCTAACATGAATGTGGATTGGGCAATCATTGCCCTTCCAGTTGATGCACCTAGAAAGGCATCGCCAGAACCAACTGTTAATTCCCGCCGAGCCAAATTCAGTAGCACATGATTTCGCCCATCTCCACCCCAATAAGGCAAGCTTTTTATTGCCGTCTCGTTCAACAACAGTTTGTAGGATTCTGTTATTGACCTAAAATAGGTATAACTCTTTAAAACCATTACACGCTAGCACTTCCTTAAAAAGCATTATGACATATGATCATATCTTAACAAAAAATCTTACGAATGACTTTTTTCAAAAGGGAATGCTTCTCCAACAAGTACAAGGTAAACACAGGCTTCGTTAGGATTTTGCGTCAAATGTGAGTTGTATCCGAGAGTTTGCCTTAGAGTAGTTTTTAAAAAGCCATCAACTTCAGCACCTGTCAGGGGAGAATATATATCGGGATCATAAAAGTAAATAGGGAAACCTGAAGTTAAGGAACAACGGGAGTGGTCAAAACAGGAATGCATGCGGCAATTGCCTTCAGAGGAAGGACTCACAGGTGGCAAGTGCATAGGTGGCTTGGAAGGGAGGATTTGTACTGGAGGCGCTAGTTCTGGAGAATCTCGACGAATAGCTTCAAGTTGAGCTAATCGGGCCTGATCAGCGGAAACACGTAGTCTTTGAAGTTCTGCAGTAGCCCGTACATATTCTGCTTTCACACTATCCGCTCTAGCGCTAGCTGCTGCTGCTTCACGCTGCAACCTTCCTCGACGTTCTTCAAGCTCACGCAGTTCTGTTGACACTGAAGCCTATGAAAAAGTTTAAACATTTCAAAAGCTATACTAGCAGATCCATTCATGGGTTGTTGTGGTTCAATATATGTTAAATTAATATTATTCAAGAACTGTAATATTTAACACAATCACATTAATAGTTATTAATACAGATAAAAAACCTATTAGCCAAAATAAAATCTCACAGATTGAGAATGAACATTAAAGAGTTTCAGACAGTTGAATTTAAACACAAACCAACATGAAAAAATCTTATATTCACATAATTGTAATACAGATATACTTTATAATAAATAAGTCATTTATGAAGTATAAAATCGATGACATATAAATTCAAGTTCATAAATTGGGAACATAACATTGATTTTTAATAATCATCTTCATTTATTTCAAGCTATTAATAATTTCACATTAATTAAACGCTAAGTAGTGCATAAAATTCCTAGTGACCCTGTATTTCGCTCACACAAATGGATTTCATGGTTTCACTGTAAAATAAGCATGCAATAGATAGTACCCAGGGGAAAGACATGAATTTTTCTAGTCCAAATTTACATAAACATTATTTGGTTTTGCAACATGTTTATGGTCATTGTGAAAGTCAAAACATTTATTATTGTATATTCCAAATTAGACAACTAAATGCCTGTGTTATGGTAATTGGACCGCTGATAAACATACATACATACGAAATAATACTTGAATAGATATTTTTATTATGATCTGACAAAGAACTACCAAATGTGCTCATCATACAAATTGTTCTCATG
>DWDX01001832.1:0-17037 GCA_018245675.1 Agara michaeli | reverse complement strand
CTGCACTTACACTAACAAACACTAACTGGACTAATATTACTAACAGTCCCATTCCTGCAGTCCTGTTACTAACGAATGCTAACCAAATAACTCTTATTAACACCTATTAACTGAATTCATACTAATAGTCCCATCCCTACAGCCCTATTAGAGATCCGTCGCAGATGTCCATGGGCGGCAGTGGCCACTCGTGACTGCTGCCAGCTCGTTTAATACTCCCATAACATAAAAAAAAAAAAAAAAATGGAATTGTTAGAATTGGCAGTAAAAGTAATTTTTTGGGTAGGTAGTCAAAAGAAGCGAAGATAACGTAGTCCGCCGCTTTGTAAGAGGTATCTTTATTAACTATATTTTGCTTAATTGATAAGTATGTATATACAATCATATACAACGTATATATACAATGTATATACAAGTATGTATATACATTGGTAAGTATGTATATACAATTCCTGAGCACATTTTGTTCTCATAACATCTAAAGTATCGCGATGTTATAATGTTACCACGTTTCATTGTTTCTTAGTGCTGGATTGTTTTGCGGTCTGGAAGCCTTCATTATCTGTTTAGCAAAAAAGGTACACAATGTGCCGCGATAATCGGATTGGCATCTCAGATTCCCCTGTAAAATAATAATGCTTAATTTGTCGATGTAAAAACATGATATCCTGTTTTGTACAAGTTTTTCCCTACCATGTTAAGTGAACGAAGAAATGATAAAAAAAAAAATATATCCTAAGATTGCAATTAATGAATAGCTAACTGATATTTTTTTAAATATTGCATTGATTTATTAGATTATTATTAGCCTGTTCGCGCAATTTACCTTAAACTGCCTAAGCTCGATGGTAGAGACGGGACTTTAAAGTTTGTAACATATATGTATGATGTATCTATTTGAACATTGGATAGACTGGTAAAGGATGCCGTTGGTAGGCCTATTATGCTATTAGCTCCGAATATTGAAAAAAAAACAATAAATAAAACACCTTCAATTTTGAAATGCGTCCTATATACCTATATCTTTATGTAGACATACCTACAAATGTATTTGCAATGTTAAATAATGTAGTAGATTTGAACATTAACCAACTATTGGTAAAAGTATTGAGTTAACATTACATTTATTCTTTTTGAAAACGAAACAATGTACCCATTTATAATACCTAAATGATTCAGACGGACATTGTAGAGTTTCATATAAATGAAATCTTAGAATTTCATCATGAGAAGTCACAATTAATTCATGACAGAAGTGTAAAATATAGTTAATTGTATAATCTCGTGTTTCTCGATATAAAAATATATATGTACAGTACAGTTTTAAATCTCTAGATATTTTCAAATCGGTTAAAGAATGATATCCAAGGAACGGAAAGAACTGTTTAATCGTACAGGTTTTAACTAATGCTAAGCACGCACAGTTAAACAAGACAAAGGGGACAAATTTATATATTGCGAGCAAAACAGTGTTGCTCCACCGCCGACGCCGCTGTGCCGCTATGCCTCCGTCATAAGAAAATACATATCACATTAAATCAGAGGGACGCCCACGCCTTTGTACACAATGAGACAAAGCTCTTGTCGGTAAAACTACACTTTAGTATAATGGTTTTATATCTATAAAGAACAACGTAAAGCTAAATGGATTCGAGAGGGAATCTATTGTAACGGTAGGTACACCGGAAATAACAGCTTAAGTTATCATCGGGCTATAGAACAAATAAAATATTTTACTAATAGTTCTCTTAGTACTATGTAAATAAGCATTATTGTTGGGGCATTTTCTTTAAATTCATATCTTCCGGCGACAGCTGTACTTTACTTGATAAGGAGCACATGTTTGTAATAAAATGGATGGGCGGAAATGCCAAGCAAATTTTCCGTTCCCGATGTTATGGCATCCTCAGTGAAATCCATCGGAACTTAATACAAACAGTGCTTTTGAAGATAATGAAAATAAACGCGAACAATGCCATAACGAGGCTCTCGTAAAAGATGCTGTTGATTAATTCGACATCAGTTATTCAGCGGCTGTAAGCCGTAATGTCGACGGAGTATTTGCGACGATGTGTAATTGGTGCATAAGTGGACCGCGCCGAGGCTGAGGCGGCCGCAGCGGGTGTCGCGAACTGACACGTCCCCGCCATCATCGAGCATCCCACCGCATGTGACGAGAATACAATATTGTCTTCATAATGTTAACCCTATAGTTTCTGATTCAAAGCAGGAGACATAGTTAAAATAAGAATTTCATAGCGTGATTTACTTATCTTTGTTTTTTAGTATATAAAAATCAAAATGTAAGCTGTCTATTGGGATTATGCAGATATCCTGTTTGGAAAGAAAAATAACCCTAGAATCAAGTCTAACTAAAAGATAAAAAAGTTTAATTTAAGGCGGTAATACCAAAAACTTAATACTTTTTACTACGCAATAATTAACGATTTTTTAAATTAATTAAATACGTAATAGAAGTAGTGCAAAAATAGACAATACAGTTAGGTCAGATCTTTAAACAGTAGAATTGTAAAATAACAAGACAAAATAAAGCTGAACTTTATATGAACAGTACCTATAAAAAATACAGGATTAGCTAAATAATTTATCGTTGTTGCAGTATATTAGATTATTATTTTTGCATTATAGTTCACATGTTATTTTAGACTGTGAACCACCAAACGGGGTCAGGTCCACGAATCGCCTCCCTATCTTTTGGTCTGCAATGGTGATAACCTCGATGTTGATTTATTTAACCTGAATGTAATTTTCCAGAACAAATTACCTAATTTTAGATTCTTGTTTAGTTAATTTGTTTTCGAGTGTCTCCACTCATTGTTTGACTATTAAAACTATGACAATAAAACTTTACAAAAACGAAAAGAACATTACCGACATATACATTTAACATTTTTTGTTTTGGTTATTTGGTAATGTCGAGGATACAACAAAGTTTAGGGGTTTCATTGTTCACCTCTTTCGTCGTGATTGGAGATTATAAGTACATGTGCGATGTGAGGCTACTAAGGTCAATATATGTACGAGTATTTAAGTGAATGCTAGCAGTCGTAATAAGACTCGATAACGTAATAGATATAATCGCAGTGACTCAAAAGTTCCGAGAAGAATAAGATTAGTACAAGTACGGCAAAATAATTTTATTGCAAGATATACTTTTCCGGTTAAGGGGGTAAGGGGTCACGCCCTCATTTGCTAGATAAAAGCCGCTAACGACGTACACTTTGCTGTGGTTATCCTGAAGAGGGATCTAACGAGTTGTCTGTGTTAAATTCAATTGGTATTATATGTTAATAATAGGCTCGTCGTCACGTCTGGAAGTCTGTGGACACCATAACCACGGCGGGCTTTTGTCGTTCATACTTACAATTTATTAGGCATTTTGTATGTACGTCGCGCGCTTAATGGATATACCCAGCATTTAGTAACCTTACCATGTATAACCGCTGTATCATTCTGCATACTTCTTAGCTATGTTACGAGTATCAATGCGGGCAGACGACAGGGAATGTTATAAATATAATATCTACAATTATGTTCGGTTACAATTACATTTTATAACGGTGTGATTCTATGTCGTTTTAGTTTGCACACATGTACCTACATTTGAACACTAGTCTGAAATAACTATAATTTTCTTTTCTTATAGGAATAAGCTCGCCTTTGTAAATTACAAAACCCAACTTATTTCTTCGTAAATTATTTGTTTACAATAAAGAATTCACTATTGAAAATGCATGTCATTTAAAAAAAAATGGTTAGTTATAATTAGGTATCATTATTTTTAATAAACCTAGTGTAATATGTATATACGTCAGATTAACAATATATACATATTTGTTGTCGAGTTTATTGGGGTCAACCACCTAAATCACCTCTCTATGTCATTTTCACTTGTTGGATGTCAGATCAATGATTAATGGTTCGGACGATGCAATAACGAAACAAACATTGTACACGTAGCTGCAGGGTCTTACATCAGATATATATCGTCTCTTTTATATAGTTAATATATAGTTTGTCTCCATCAAATGGCCTCCAGTAAATATGGAAGGGTTAAATGCACTCTGATTTTGGGTTGCGGTGCCTAGGAGAGCACTTAAATAAGCGTGAACATGATACTTGATAGGATCCGCCTTAAAATATCGGTCTCTTGTATATTATTATGCATTTGAAAAAATATTGCTGCACATGATACACACGAATGTAAAAGTTCTTTTTTCATATATATAGTTGGTACAAATTCTTACATAGAACGATCACAAGAATTAGGTATAATCTAAAAAAGGAGTTAGACTGATAAAAATTGAATGGGCGTGTATGGATATATTCTCGGCGTTATTAACTGCGCGGTGTTGTTTTCGGCCTCCTTAGTTCTAATCAAACGAGTATTTACAGTATTTTTAATGTCGATTTTTTGTCAAAGTTTCCGCGTCATTTATACATCGTAACAAAACGTCGTCAAAAACCGCCTATACTGCAGTTAGTTTTACAATTTGTTATTTGAACAACGTATATTAAAATATATCGTAGCGTTCCCGTATATTGTTTTGATTTATCGATTTGACTCAATCACGTTGTGATTGATAGATCCGATAGCAATTAGAGGTTGTTTAATAATTTATATGTTGTCGTAAAGTCAAGAAATGTCGCGTTCAGTTGTCAGTGGTTGGAAGTGATACAGCAATGAGTATTGGAAAATATCAGGAAATTCATATAATTACATAACAATATTCATTTATAAAATTTACCACGGACACCCACCCACTGCAACTTTTCCTTATTGATCGTCATAAGTTTCGAGATTACAGTCATTACGACTTAAAAACGATCTGGGATGCTAGTCATAGTAGATTTAAGCTGTTTAAGTATCACTTCCATGTTTTTTGAGGGAGATTTCAAATAGTGAATCTAAAACTAAAAGACTATGAGTTTAAAGAATCGTTGGTCTATATTTTTAACTTGTAATATTCAGCCAAATGCGTCATAGATACAAACGTACCTACTGTCCTATTTGGTGTTAAGCTACTGGCTATAAGTTATCTGTGTCTCTGACGTGTTGGTATAAACGTCCTTTGTGAAGCCGCCGGGCCTGGCGCCGCGTCGCGCCGATCACATTAGATTGAACACGGGAAATTACATAGCTCGTTGAGATACCTGTGAATAAACAACTATTTGCCACATAATTGTACTCGTTTACTTATGTACTAGAAACATTAAAGGAATGATTTTTTATGTCAATATTGTTATTTTCTTAACTTTACGTAACGCATGTATAATTTAGTGATCATTCTGTGGCATGCAGACAGTGATGTTTTCATCAGCGTGACTGGATATGATTGTATTATGAATGCTTATGATTTTTACCTATGCACACATCTTAATATATTTTCGAATTTTTCCATTAAAAAAACAAACTTGTTCTTCAGAAAAATAACATTGCTGAATAACAGAATGCTTGGAAAATAGAGAGACGTACAAAATTCTTTCATTTAACTTTAGAAGCGCCAATCCCCATTTGTTTTCTATTTCAAAAATCCTAAAACAAATAAACTTTTAAGCCCTATGTAGTAGTTGCCAAATAGCACTGTTCTATTTGGCAAACGACTTTAACCCTGTATTATATTGCCAAATTGTAAGAATATTTGTCTTAAATCTCCTTTCTTCATTGAAATAAGATGTAATAGCTCTTTCAATTTAATAATACAATAAAAAAACTTTTAACAAATTTGTATGCCCAAAAGGATAAGTGGAAGTTTTAGTTAGTCCTATGTGATTATTTGTAATTTACTCAATAATGTTTATTTACAATATACATGCAGATGATGTAAAGAAAATTACACAATATGCGCAAAAAATATTAAGTGTTTTAGAAATAATAATTCAGCAAGCTCTCCTTGACATCCGTAAATAGGGATATGGGTATTTGTTTTCAGAAAAATAAAAAATAGAAAGATAATATCCAATACTTTCTTGGAATAATTAAAAGTTTTTCCTATTGAAGCAACAAAGTTGGAATAAGATCCTACCATATCGTATTTCGTTGTTTTTAATCTCGAAGACTGGAATATATTTAGTTGGTTATGAAACTTATTTTATCGAGGGTAAGTTTAAAAAACTATGGTGCAATAAACCTTTGTTTCAATACTAATACCGACCAATTTCCACATTTCTGGTTTGAAAAATGACACACTTTTACATAAACTAATTGATATACACTTTTGCATAAACCATAAATAATTTGATAGGTTGTGAAGCCATCAAGTACTGAGTTGCAACAAATTAAATAATGCCATATTTTCATGTTTCATTTTCAATGTTCACTACGATCGGTTAAAAAGTATAAAGGTTGGCATCACGCAAATGTAAATAGTAGGTAGTAAATAGCAAAAGACAAGTTTTAAATAGAAATTGACGTTTAAAGTTCGTTATTGTGTCCTGAAAAGGTTTCATTTAATCCTTTTTCTGTTTCACGGACCTTTGCTCATGCTGGCAATGAGAAATAGAGCTATTGATTTACCTCAATGGCGCAAATGCACGAGCAAATGATGCCTCTAGGGAGTTCGAACGCGATAATACATTATCTTATATTTATATGAATGGCCTATTCGCGATTCTAGCGTATTACGTCGGCAGTATTGGCTATTACGGTGTCATTATCACTTTAATATAGCAAATGACGGCTATCGATAATAATAGATAATAATCTGAGTCTTTCAAGGAGTATAATGTGAATTGTGAAACCGCAGCCTTTATACATTTCGAACACACATTCAGCTAGAGGCTCAAAGAAATGTTTATTGACATAAGGAATTGTTCATGATCTGTTTCCTTACTTCGAGGCTCTAGTGTTCAGTTAACTATTGATTTTATCGATGCAAATATCGCTAGATATCAGCTTGTTAGCTCTAGCGTAGGTAATTGGATTAGAAACATACGTCCTCATGCTCATATCATACGCCTTTATCTATTCAGTCTTTGTATATCGACTATTTTGCATTTGATTTGCTTTTTGTGTCTAATCGTGTCGTTATTTATTCTACAAGTAATACGAGTATTAACGATTCTGAGCCTTTATTTTATTACAAATTAATTCTTAATAAATATTCAGAAGACAAAATCAATTGGAAGTTTGCCTCTCGAATGTCTAAAAACCTATTCAATGGCATTGACAGATTTTAACGAAATTCTTGTAATGAGAAATATAGAAGGTCACTAAAGAACTCCCCTTCAATCAAAGGTCAGCTTTTTAGAATTTGAAACTAAAAAACACGTGCTTAGCTGATATTTAACAAAAAAATATGAAAAATCGAAAGTGTATTTGCTACGTATCTAGACTTCACATAACATAAATAACATCATTTAAATCTTACTGAAAGATTTTTCGAATCTGCTCAATTTTACAACTTGCATAAGATAACCCCGTCAAAAAAGCTTTGGAGCAGTGTGACGCAATAAGCCCAAAGCTAAATCGTTATGTTATGAGTTAAAATGTTTTTTATATGAAGACGCCAACGAGCAGCAGCAGTCAAAAATGGCTACTGCGCCCATGGACATCTGCGACCGACCTCCAATAGGACTAATACTCTGTAGTATCTGCCCTATTATAGATCGGTCACAGATGAGTTTCAAATCTTGAGGACTAAGATGGTCGCCTCTAATATCACGTGTACCGTCATCCACACCATCCAACCACAACACAATTTTTTGTAATAACAATAGCTTCACTATTTTCATCTATTGATGTGTCAGTAGAAGGTTATCTTTTTTTATTTATATTGGGTTACCGAAGTGTCTGACGCTACTTCTAAATTGGAAGATCAAGTTTGTACGACGAAGACACGAGTAGAAACTCTAGTTCTGATCTTTTACGATTAGTCATAAAAATATGCAAAATATTTTAACATCGTCATAACTCGGTATTTGTTGTTGTAGTTGATTGTAGGATTGTTATTTTATTGCTCGTGGCGTAACAAAGTGGTCTCACGGTTTTTCGTGTTTCTGTGTTATTTTTACGTTCGTACCTACTATAGGAGCCAGTAACAACTTCCGTGTTAGAAGTTTAATACCATGTTTTCTTATGACTCAGCTTTAACATGAAAGGGTTATTACGCGATAACAAATAACTAGTTATATAAATTGTACATAATATCGATCAATTTACTTTATTTAATAGGGTTATTTTGGAAAAATATGTGATAGGGCGTAATATTTAAAAACTCTGATCATATAAAGTTTGGCCAATCATCATCAGCCATCATCAGCGTCGTCATCAGTCAACATGAGTCGACTGCTGGACACAGGCCTCGTCCAAGTCGCCTCTAATCCCGATCTTCGACTCTTCTCATCAGTGGATGGAGGAAGTGTCCTTACCTTGCCTTAATGTATGATACTTTAAACTCAGTAATTGTACCTACTATACTCGTAGTTCAAGCAACAGCGTATACAAGAAGTTTCCTAGTATTTTACTCCCACGCTAATGACTTCATAACTTAATATTAAGATAAGAAATTAGACATCTATTTATTGCATGCAAGTCATAATTTAAATAGAGATTTTTTTGCAACATAATTTAACTGGTCATTGTAACCAGTTTCAGCATAGCGAAAAATAACAAAATGTTTATTTGAAGGGAGTGAGATATTTAAAAATATTGAAAAGGAGTCATGGATTAGAAGAAAAGTATTGTTATTTACAAGAAAGATATTAAATAAAGTAAAAGTTTATTGTTGGTCTAAATTTATAGAACGTCTAGAACCCATTCGAATACACATAAATAAGGCTATAAAAGTTGGTATGTCAAGTGCACTAATTAACTATAGGTTTTGCCATGTATATGAGCCTTTTATTTCCTGTAGGAATTTATCAGTGTAGAATGCGGAATATACAGCTCTTTGTTATCACAATAATAAAGCAGTCCGCTTTTATCTACGAATGTAGGTACATTACTTATTTACGAGTGTCAAAAGTGTGGTCGATAATGAAAATTGTGCTGTAGTGTGTGGTCTGCGGTGTAGGTGCCCGGCCCTCGGTGCGTCTAGGGCGCTGCGGCGACCGGCGAGTGGCGCTGGAGTGCGGTAGGCTGTGGCTGGTCGGAATGGTGAGTGCGCGCGGGAGGCTGTTCGGAACTGGTCCGGCGCACGCGCGGGGCAGAGTCGCGCGGCGGCCGGCAGCGACGCGCCACCGGCCACGGCTCACCACTCAGTGCACGCGCTGCCTTGCCGCCGCCAGCCTGCCTGGCTCACAACACCACGCACTCACTCGTACGCCGGCACTCCCCTCCTATACGATCGCTCGTACACAAAATCCCCCAATTAAACGAACGATAAAAATTAATGACTACTCGAAAACTTTTCTCGCGTGCACGTTTCGTAATCGCGAACTCTGTTTACATTTCCAAAGGTGATATTTTTCGCTTAACTTAGGGCTTTATTGAACAGTGTAACGGGAGTGAATTTATATATTTTTTGAATTGTATAAGTGAAAAGAAAACACGAGCTGCTTTTTATTAAGGTAAGGTTTTTATTTACACATTAATATTATAACTCGTTTTTGCCGCAGAGTCAAATTTGATGGTCATTTCAATTTTATATTATCACTGGGCACCTGCTCATAGTTTTTATTAGAAAGTTACTTGCATATGTGAACCAGACAAGTTGAAACTGCTCGCACACGTTTGTATTTATTGGTACGTTAGTAAGTACATTCGAATTGATGTAACCGCGTAGTAAACATGTAGACGTAACCACAGGGCAAGTTACGTTTATATAGAAAAAATCATTACACGAAATATTAACATTAAACTAAAATATCACCATTATTTTTTAAATATACAATGAATAACTTTATTATGTTTTCCGTATATGTTAATGTCATAATTTTGTTTTACGTCAAATGTTATGGAGGTATTTTTTACAGGATTGTATTTTATTGTATTGTGTAATGTATAAAACAATATATAGTGTCGTACATTATAATAAAATAGAATATGTACCTATAGCTATCCGTGTCTGTATATGCCTGGGTTAGGAAAAATATATATTTGTTTATACTGACATGTAATTTCGTATAATGCTGGCTATATGGAGAACATCTACAAATAGGCGATATCTCAAAACCCATACTTTCAGTCCCAGTTACTATAAACCTCCTGATAACTAAGAAATGAAGACGTTTCACACGTAATCGTGTCGGCAGACAGATCCTTGAAGTTACAAGTAAAATGCGACATTGCAAGCACTTATCTGCTAACGGTGACATACGAGTAAGTGAACTTCTGGTGCTCTTGGATTAGAACACAACGAGTTCTGCGAACATCTAAACATGTGGTCTGAAGCGCATTATGTTGTAGTAATATTTTTTCTCACAAATAATAACATAAATGTATATTTCATAGTGTAATAAAACTGCTTTAAGCTATTATGTATTTATACCCTTCGTATGTTATATAAAATCGAACGGAAATTTAATATTATTTTTAATTACATACCATCATGAATGAAGCATCATGAAGCCATTTTGCGTTGTTTACAGAATGTTATATCGATTTAATAATAACATGATATTATTGCGACGCGTTTTATAGGCAACGTATCAAACGGATCATTTCAAGAGACCTCTGACATATCTGAGGATATTGAATCCAGATTCTATCAGTTTGTCCAGATGTTAACGATTTTAAAATAAATAATATCTAAAGCTAGACCTATGGCAAGCTTTCGTTATTCATAAATTCTGCTAACTTACAGTGCATTGAAGTGCAATCGAGCTTCGAGCCTCCATTAGTGTCGTTTTTGGCATTTGGAAATATCCTACACTACATATAATAGAAAAGTAATCATATTTTAATTATATTAAATACGTATTCGCCCATTGAGGAATTTGACGAAAATATACATGAATTTGTACGGTTCGAACATTTCTTTTGTACTTTTATTTTTGTGTTTTAATTTTTTAGGATAACTAAATTATTAATTACTAATAATTTAGTTATCCTAAATAACTAAATTATTTTGTCTCTGCTCAATCTTATTATTATTCAGTCACGCCTATTTCCATAGGAAAAATATTTTAAGATCTAATACTAAAATTTAAATGATTGTGTAAATAACATTGGGCACCTGTAAGCAAGTTAAATAATGCTCGATATCGGAAATGTGGCAATACATAAATGTGACAGGCCGCCGCCAGCCGCGGGGTTAGGCTTGACCGATTAAATTTATAATGCTTTATAATAGTTTTGTCAGTTAATTTAGATCGCGTCTCTAAAGCCGAAAGATTAAAATATTTGCATTAAACCGCTTCAAATATTTCAACGCAAAGATAATTTATTTGACATTCTGCTGTAAGCAAAATAATGGTTACAAAATTCAGTAATAATGTCGGATATGAAAGCACCTGACAATTTAATGGTTTAAGCAAATAGTAATCGCAGTTGGTTCGTTTATATAACTTTTCAATAAATGGTTTTAAAATTTCAATGTTAATAGAGTACTTATTAGTAGTTATGTATTTTAATATTGCTGCTTATGATCTCCTGTCGTAGACCAACGGATTGTATGCATAATATGTATGCCAAGTTTACATAATCGTTAATGCAAACCGTAATGTCGATACGTTACTTCGGTATATGCTTTAGTTATTTTGAGTGATGTCTAGTTAAGATTGAACTGTTCAGGTTCATAAGGATTCCAATTAACGGTAATGTAGTGTGACGCTAACATATTAAGTTCCTGTGGTTCTTAGTGCCTACATGATTGGACTATGTATAGCTTATTAAAAGTGGATAAAAATCAGTCCCTTCAGCAAACTTACATTGTTATGAACGTTTACTGCACCTTGAAGAATTAATATATGTAAAAAGATCAATGTGCTAAAACATTGTACAGATTATATTCAATTATGTTAAATTTAATGCCTATTATAGCTGATCGTCCCCTAATTTGTGTTTCCAGCTCATTTATTTGAGTGTCTAATATTTTAAAATACTGATATATTTTTGGTGATATACCAGTATTTCCAAAGTTCCTAATATTTAGAAGACGTAGCTATTACAATAAATTCCAATAAATCATGCAGCTTTACTTTTCCTCTTTATGTAGGTATTTATAAAATGGAAATATAAAGATGCAAGTCTATAAAAGGAATAAAAAAATCATAGATACAATTTTAATCACTCTTTTACCCTCTAAGGGACAAAATTTGGAAAAACTTGTTTATTAAATAAGACCGAAAATCTAAAATTGCAGCAGTCTAACTTTAAACCTAACCATTTTACCCCTTTATAAGTGGAATTTATAAGATTAATTCAATTTATCCATCATAAATTAAACGCATAATGGTTAGCGCAAGTAATTGTTGTAGAGTAACTTGAGAGTGCAATACTCCAGACAATTGCTTGTTCCCAAAAGGAAGAATAAAATTATTGCAGACATTGTTAATTTACTTTCATTTCACAGTTAAGTCGGGTCTGCTTACGACAGAATCACTAGGAGCGGAATTTGAAGCCGTTAGGCCAGCTGTTCGTACGCAAGCGGCATCCATTCTGTCGCTTCGAGCTTTGCATATAACATCATACCCAACACATTTAATTAAAGCTTTACCACCTCATTCACCAACGATCGTTAGCAACGCTTTAGCTTTAGCTAATCGCTGTATATTAATCAGTGAAAACTTTACATTAGCGTTCTTTAGCCCACAAAATCTGTGACGAAAATAATTGTGACAAAGACAAAAAGAAGCAAAACGATTAATGATTTAAATACTGCTTTTGAGTGCGCCTAAAGAAAGATGAAACTAAAAAATTATATATATTTTTTAATATTTTGTTTATGAGGAACAATTACAAATTTTAAATAGAATTTGTTACACCAGTCAAAGCATACTAATTTACAAATCAATATCAATGTAGGTATTATAATTTTATGTAATATTAAGTAAACATATAGTTAGTTACAGGGAAATATACTGAAGCATATTACGGATATAGGTATTATTTGTTTGTCACTTAGTCACAAATAGCTATAGTTCTTTGAAATTGACAGATTATGTTTTATTTCAATAGTGTTCCATATGGCGATTTGACCGGCGCTTCCCCGTGACGACACCGTATGCTTCATCGCTTTCAGCGAAAGATTATGACTCACATGTTATCCTTACTCATACCTCGTTTATTATTACCATTGACTATCTACCACTATTTAAGCTTCGTAGTAATCTTCTGAATTCGAAACATCTTTTACGGGAACAAAGCGTTTACGATGACTCATAACTTTGTCAAAGATTCTATATAGAATATACATTATTGTACAGGTACAATAAATTATAAGCAGGCAATTTAGTTAACGTGTCAAATATCTATATATGTATTAATACAATAAGTAAAAAAAATGTCAACGACATAAGGTCTTCAAGGGATAATACATAGGTCCATACTACCACAGTCAGATTAGTTGCTGATTCAAAGCTTGACTTCCAACCCCTTCAGCAATACATACACAATTGAATCTTGTACTTCTTACCAACGATAGGTGTTCATATGAAAAGTGGACGGAGTTGTAAATGCAGCTAAATTAAACGAAGGCTATTTACATTTAAACTAAAGACAATGATATCAATTCAGGTCTGTTCCGAAGCTTTAATATGTATTATCACAGAATTGATATTGTACTGGTACAATAAATCTTAAGTATTGTATTATTCTCTAGGCTACCGTTACCTCAATATGACCTCACGAGTGAGGTAAATTCTTAACCCGTTAACTTTGTAAGATACAGCTCTAATGAGGTGAAAACAATTATAAATAGCTACTGGCTCATAGTTTTGTCAAGGAACAAGAAGTAATGAATTAATGATTTCACTTTAGTTCGTTAACTTACAGATACTTTTGTTACTTGTACAATAAAAAGTAGAATAAAGTAAGTTAGAATTAGTTCATGGAATGCAGAATAGTGAACAATATAGTCAGTAATTTTAAGGCGTGATGGAGTCTTAAATAGGAAAATCTAATGTTCAAGCTATGTGGAATACTGGTTTATCATTTATGAAAACGTATCGACATTTCCAGTGCGTGTGGATTATAGGATAACGATCTTTTTTTCCAGGCGCAAAATACATTTCAATTACTTTGCTTTCTTGTATCATACATATACTCGTATGTTGGTAGGTAACATTTGCGTTTTGCATTAGTCCTTTTCTCGCATTGACACGAACAACCCGCCTAATTAAAATAATCCTACGTGGCCTCGCGCGAACCCCGTGTTAGCGACCTCCACACTTATTTACGCTCGTTAATGTACATACACAAAGCTATATAAGCTTTGTAATACATGGGAATTTAAGTAAAACTTTCACTTTTAGTTTAAAGTTAAACTTAGGACTAAGACACTATACACCGGATACTAAGTGTATATACCGACTATCTGAGCATGAGAGCGTGTGTCTATAATTGCGATATTTACTGCGACACTTTAATTGCTGACGAATCACTAGCTGTGTGAACACTGTCGAAGAGTCTCCTGTAGTTGATGAACTTTCAAGACAAATTCGATATTTTTCCATTCCTAGAAGGTGGCAACAAACAGCCAAAAGTCTGGAGTGTTTGACAATGTGATTCGCGTATTTCTTGTTCTGATTATATAGGAGTAACTTTGTTTAATAAATATTCGATTTCTCCATTACAATCGACAGTTTTCGTAAGATTTCAGATTATCTTCGCACAACTCATCTATTGGGAGACCTCCACTTCTGTTCAGTTTGCTTTGTTATTTAATTGCAATAAAAGAAGAAATATCAGTTGATGGACCCTTATTTATGGTGATTCAACGCTTATTATAGAATTTTTCGTGTAAATAAGTCGGGAACGAGATCCGCACGGATACTGTGCAGAAACAAAAAAATGTTACAGTACGCAAAGTAAATAAAGTGTCGTAGTCTAATACAGTAAGCGTAAGGATATCGGTTCGATCACTCAACTGCCTTCATAGTATGAACATATCCATACATGTTATTCGACGGGAATTTCTTATGCTGAAATATTTTTCGACAAATTTCCCAGAATATAATAAATATCACGTTAATTAATAAGTACTGATAAATGATAGATTTACAGTGGTAGATTGAGAGTACTGTTTCTATAGCTGCAAAGTATTTTTGTCGCAACAAATATTTTCTTATCAAGAGACGTGACATCAAAATACCCTCAGGATGACGTAAAATTATTATCGATTTTATCTTTGTAGGTAATATTTTAAGAATTCCGACTTTTATCGAATTCTCCGACGAAGTTATGACTGTTTCTGAAATATCTGAATAGGTACCACTTCATTATGCCATACCAATAATATTACTCAGAAACATACATATTGTATCTGTGTATAGAGGTGTTTGTATGATGTAATCCTTAAGATAGTGCCCTTTCATTGTGGATAAGAGTTTTCATGCTGACATTGTTCCAATAATGCAACTTTAATGCCCTGCATTTTAATTACAAACAATTAAATTATGACGCCGCCTACCCACTTCACTGCCTACCCTTTAGGGGATTACAGGCGTGATGTTACGTAAATTATAACGTGTTTATGTAAAATTGTACCATACAAAAAACCGCCTATAAGCGTCATTTAGATATACTGTGATTAGTTATCGTCCTAGACATAGTTACATTATCTACTGTTTCATAAAAACGTACTATAAACACAAGATTTTTAGGTATTACCGATCAATTTTCTAAGTGACATTTGGGAACCGGTACTACAGTCTGTATTTTCAGGGCATGTGGAGCCAATCAATTTGGTACATTATGGTCGACAACTTTCTCTTATTATTATCTAATAATTGAAATAATTGGCATTAACAATCCCATTCCTACAATCAAGCTTTAAACTTAAAACGTCTCCACTCAACATTTATCTTATGCGCAGAGCGGTAGTTAGACAAAACACGTAATATCTAATGCGATTCTATTAGGTGAATAGTGGATTAAGTTAAGTAGTTAATATTACGTATTAATACAACTATAACCTAATAGGTATATACTTTTTTAGACTCGCAAATAATACGGTTATTAATATAAAAATATGTCACAAGATATTGATAACTGCACAGTTTATTGGCAGATTAATCATTTGTGAGTAAGGAGGTCGACTCAGTAGTCATTCACTTATTTAATTATATCGTGAATGAATACTGCCCGACCTCTTTATCTATGAAGACTCAGTCATTACTCAGGTCCAATATTTACTTTTATTCAGTGTTGTACATTACGTAAAAATCCGTCAAGTGCAACGTTATCTTATAGGAATTTATATTGAAAAAACAATTTGCAACATTAAAATATTATTTACTTATCATATTTATAAATATTATGTATAGTTTATTTATTTATTAAATAATTTGGCATACTGGACAGTTTAACAATTAAACTTACATACAAAAGTTCTGCTTATCTCCTATTAAGATAGGCCTCCTATAGTTTACAAAAACAAACTATAAAAAATTATATGTTTATTAAAATTTGTTTCACATTAGATGATTCGGTAGCCAATAGTTGAACATTACCTAAGTACGTACTTGATACGAAATTCTAAGAATGCTATTAAAACGTCCATCAAGTTTCCTTTACACAAACACAATTGAGAAACCCAATCGAGGATATAGTATGTCTATAGGCAAACTTATAAATTAACACACAGATACACGTACGTTTTGCAGAGAGACAAAGAGTATTCTTCGTTTACGAGCGAGGTAATTTACATTTATCTACATAATATCGTAAAAGCTTACAGTCGGTTAGGTGTTGCTTGTTTTCTCACAAGATCGATATCTAAATTTGTCCTAAATATTTAGAATTTCAATTTGAGTGCCCTGTAATCGTTGCATCATCGGTCATTTAAATGGACATGCAATAGAACAACGCTGTAAAATCGCTCCGACTGACGAACCACTGAAAGTTATAATTTTGTATTTGCTTACGTAGGTATTTCTATTACATATCTAATCGAAATTCTAATATGAAACTTT
>DWDX01001831.1:0-17044 GCA_018245675.1 Agara michaeli | reverse complement strand
TAGTTCCTGAGATTAGCGCGTTCAAACAAACAAACAAACAAACTCTTCAGCTTTATAATATTAGTATAGATGTGTATTTGCTTTTATCTTAATTTTTACTATACATTTCCCAAATATAACCAAACAAATTGGCAAGTTAACGTACTTCGACATGCTAGTCGATTAATGTAAACATCGGTTCAGGGTCTACCGGTTTTTAATAGCGCGTTTTTACATTTGAAATTCGAGTTGCGAAGGGCGCTGCCGTCGAGCGCGGCCAGCGTGGGAAACTATACGTCATCTTGACATTAAAATTGACACAGATAATATAATAACGCATTGTTTTTTTTTCGTATTTGCTTAATAATCTCTTCCTTCCTATTTATAGATGGTTTACGTTATTTATTGCTTTTTAATTACTCCCATCTGTCTACGTAGCACATTTTGTTTAATATACGAAAGGGAAAACGAAGGTTGCAAGAATTATAACAATATTAGGAGTGTGTATACAGACAAAAATTTTAAAGAATTTATCGATTTAAATTATAAACTATACACTACTTAATTCTTGTGTTGGTCTTTAAAAAATCATTTTACATAATGTACTAATATGTAAATATGTTGAACTTGATTTTATAATACACAAGAACAAGTTGCTCGCTGCGATTAGAAGATACTTTCAAAAGATGTAATGAATTCATACAATGGGCGAACTATTTTTAAATAAGACACCACATTCAGTCTCGTGCGGCCTTGGTCTATTAAACAAATCATCTCCTCGCCGTCATCGAATTAATTAAGAGGCATTCCACTTTTATTGCGTATTGTGATTAAAATCAAAGATGGTTTACGATAATTAAAATCCGAGCGTGGGTTGGCAGGATTCATAAAAGTATCTAGCCGTGAAATATTTTATTTACCTACTGTGAACTAAAATTACATTTTCTGTACGTTATAACAACCTTTTCAATGAAAAGGTTACTCCGTCTCTAATCTCTCTTCCCCCCCCCCCCCCTAAAAAATAAGGTTGTCTCTGCTTTCCATACTTCACAACTTTGTGTTTTAGTAGCAAACTTTATAAACGTAACGTGATTGTGAAAGTGTTTTGCTGATGCTACACGACCCTACAGAAGTCCGTGTTTGTGTGTTACTTGCTCACGTTTTCACGATTTTACCACTTTACTTTTACACCTTTACTTGAATAAGGACACTAATATTATGTTCGTTGTCAATTATTATAAGAAAATGTTAAATATTTACGTTACGTACGTTAGTTTCATCAAATATATTATCAAAGTATAAAACCGTGCCAATTACACGTTAATTACTCGGTATTTTATTGTTACTTAGTATGCAAGTTACTGGGATTTTGTAAAATGAAGAAATATATGTTGCCAGTGAAAATGTAGGTATTTGTTCATTTTTAAAACACCCAGTTACGTGATTGGCAATTTAAAATTATAATTCCTGACCAATTGTTAGATTTATACGGTGTAGAAGTATGAAACCGGAATTTCGGAATAGAAGGTGCTAGCCATCAGTTCAAGGACTGTAAGGCCACTTTTTCAGCGTCATCATCTCCCTCTGACTTCTGACAAGGATTTTCAACACGCAACAACCCAAGATCTATACTCCGGTATAATTATCCATAGCCTAAAAGATGACGAGTTTTGTGCCCACAAACTACGATTTGCGGACATCATTGATTTTCTGTTATCATTTGAAGAAAACAGCGGCAGAGTCGCATCGAATGCTTGTCGAAGCTTACGGTGAACATGCTCTCGGTAAAACACAGTGTTTCGAGTGGTTCAAAAAATTTAAAAATGGTGATTTTGACATGAGAAACGAAGAGCGTGGGAAACCACCGAAAAGTTTGCAGACGACGAATTACAAGCCTTATTGGATGAAGATGATACTCAAACTCAGCAAGAACTCGCGGATCAATTGAACGTAACGCAGAAAGCCGTCTCCAATCGTTTAAAAGCTATGGGAAAGATTCAGAAAGTGGGAAAATGGGTTCCACATGAACTGAGTGAAAGGCAGCAAGAAAACAGAAGAACCACTTGTGAAATGCTGCTCGACAGACACAGAAGAAAGTCATTTCTCCATCGAATTGTGACAGGTGATGAAAAATGGATTTATTTCGAGAATCCTAAGCGTCGTACATCGTGGGTAAATCCAGGCGATCCATCGACATCCACTGCAAGGCCAAATCGCTTTGGAAAAAAGACGATGCTCTGTGTTTGGTGGGATCAGAAGGGAGTGATCTATTACGAGCTGCTAAATCCTGGTGAAACCCTTAACACTGATCGCTACCAACAGCAAATGATTGATTTAAATCGGGAGTTACTTAAAAAACGACCAGAATATAAAAAAAGGCAACACAAAGTCATTTTGCTCCATGATAATGCTCCATCACACACAGCAAAGCGGGTCAGGGAAACGATCGAGGCCTTCAGTTGGGAAATTCTTGGGCATGCGGCTTATTCTCCAGACTTGGCTCCGTCTGATTACCATCTGTTCGCATCGCTGGGACACGCTCTCGCTGAACAGCGCTTCGATTCGTACGAAAATATACGAAAATGGCTCGATAATTGGTTCGTTTCAAAAGAAGAACTATTTTATTGGCGAGGCATCCATAAATTACCGGAGAGGTGGGCAAAATGTGTAAATAGCTATGGAAATTACTTTGAATAAAATATTTTTCATCAATTTCAAAAAACAGACGTTTCATTTTTACGAAAAAATTCCGGTTTCATACTTCTACACCTATGTATGTATGTATGTGGCATTCCGATTAATTAAACAAATCTTCTATAATTACGAAATACTTTCAGCAAGTAGAGTTGTTAAAAATAAAATGCAAAGTCAAAGGTATCGCTCTACATTTTGATATCGTGGATCGAGCAAGGTTTTTTTACACGTTTTTCCTAGATAACTATCGTAAGGGTGTGGGCAGTAAGTAATGGCGGCAGTATCTCGTGTACGTCTACATGTTACACGTGATATAAATTTTAATGTACCGCATAGATTGTCAAACTTACATCATCCAGAGCCCACGTTGAAATTCAACAATTTTTCCGTTGTCTCCCTAATCTAGTACTCACAATCTGTTAAATATGAACAGTGGATATTTTGAAAGCTGATATTCTATTATTAGGTTCAAACCCCCGTTGGAAATGGAATAGTATTTGTTTTTTTTAGTCTGTGCTATAAGAAAAACATAATGTGCCTTTGGTTAATTATCTGTGTATTCTACCGCTTCCATGTAGCATTTGTATACAAAAAGATATTATAATGCCCACTTTGAGAGAGACTGATCAACAGATGAAATTGTGTTTTTGAAATAAAACACTCAGAGATAGCTGCTCTGAGATAGTGACACGAGAGGTGCTATTTTGAGATAACATTGAAATAATATTAAATGTCTTTTTTTGCAAATCGTAGTGGAAAACCAATCTGTTGATATTTTGTACACACGTAACCAGGAAATTAAAGAAAAGCCATTTGTTAGCCGCAAATGAATTATTTCCATGCTATTTTCCGAGCAAATACTCGCTTATTCCAAGTAAGAATGCAAGGAAGTGATCGGAAAATGTATATAAGGCATTTTCTTTCAAGGCAGCCCGCCATCTTTGTTTGAAGTTATATTCTACTAACCCGTTACGATCGACATATGATATCTCTAGATCCTAAATTATTGTTGCACATCAATATTGTCGTAAATGATTAATGTAAAGGAAACACGTAAAATCTGTAAAATTGGGGACATTTGTCTTTCTGTGCTCTCCACCGATTCCGGGCTCTGGCGTGTATCGTTGGTTTATTTGTGTTGTTCAATATTACCTATAGACCGTCTTTGAATACATGTATCGAATACAAAAAAAGCGTATCGTGTAGGTGCAACATTGTTACGTTTTGAGCCGGTTTCAAATAAATTGTACAACAGTTACGTTCAACAACTTTCGTGTGTAAATAAACCAACACACAGCTGCTCGTAAAGCGGTAGTGTATTGTTATTTACTAGTGTTCCACACGGATATATACAGAAATATATAATGATAATAATGTATAATACATAGAAAAAAAAAACTTTTACGTGCAAGAAGTACCGCCACGGTGGACACTTTTACTTTTTAACAGTATATAACTATACTCACTTTGTAGTATTCTGATTCCAAGAATATCGGTAGTAGACAGATACACGCTAAGAAACAAGGGATTTCCGTTTGGCCATGCCCCAGATAACAAACTATCTTAATGTCAGTGACCCCCCAGGGGGAGCGCCTCAAATCAAAGCCAGAAAGCATGGTGTCGCCCACAACACACAATTCGATCAGCATAGCATAAGTATCAGCGCCGCACGCCGCCCAAACCTATGTATCTGGATCCGCCACCGACCACCGATTACCATGACTAGTTAACTCCAAACCAGCCGATTGCAACAGAAGCGGCTCCGCCAAACGCACAATGCATTATTCATTAAAATGCATATATCGTATTATGAAGTACAAATTATGCTGGCTACTTGTAAGATCTATTGTAATAGATCCTTATAAATTACAAAATTGTTTATTATTCTGCAGTTATAATACATAAATAAATTTCTATAACATACACCACAAGAATAGTTTTAGTGTTACAAGAAAGTAAACAAAAAAATTAAAATAAATATGTATAAATTGTGTAATATTTGGTGATTAAATTAGTAATATTGATTTGAGGCCCAGACATTTTTATCGCGCAGATGGTAAATTCTACTGAATCATTACATGTAGAACTTGTATATTGCCCGAGGCAGATACATATATTATTATATATGACAACTATCAAACATATTTGACAATAATATAGTTGGCATACCTTTAAACCGCCTCATAGCGACCTCGAGAACGGCATTCAGTAGCTAACTTCGACAACAACGAAATGAACGATTGTCTTACGAACGAACTGTTGCAATAGAAAATAGTAATGGCAAGACAATAAAAAATATTTTTAATTTGTCCACGTTTTATAGGATGTCAATTGACTTCCTTTCATTTTGGCTACGAAAAATTAGAGCAAACGTGTTGGTGCAGTTAAAATAAAGTACTGATTTATTAAGAACGAATAGTTTGGTGTTTAAGAGACTCCAAAACATCCTCAAAATGCAGTCTTCTACTGCTACGACTAATATAATCATTTTTATTCACTAAACATTGTGTACATGGAGATAAGTGGGGTGTTTGTAAATACAGTTCTGTTTGCCAAACGTGACATGCGAAAAATTCAATTTATAGCACATTACAGATTATTTATAGATTGTTTAGGAAACATAAAATAGTCTTGAATACGTTCATGAACCTTTGAAGGCTCTAGTAAGGCTCCGTAGATGGCTCAACCGTAACCGGATATTCAGTATGTAACGCACTCGTAAAGTACTGTCAAGCTTTAGTATTGTCGATCGCGTATCCATTTCACTTTCGCGGGCCAACGTGTCAAGGTCGGCGTCTTAGTCAACAGCGCGCACACGGTTTTGAGTTTCGATTTTGGAATTTTCGTAAAAGTTACATCATTTTATCAATTATTACCGCCGATCCGTATTGCGGCAGCGAGGAACGCTGCATTCTTGCTCCTTACCAACAACATATTTGGCCAAATTCTACACGGCTCTTTTTGGTTTAATTTTGCAAGGTCATCGTCCTTCGCCGATAATCATGACTGAGTTGACCAAAAGTGCCATCTTTATTACATATTTTTTGTTCTTTTTTTTCTACCTTGAAGTTCTATTCTCACATTTTATGACAAGATAAGAAATCACAAAATAATATGCGTAAGATTTTGAAATGTACATTATTATTATTAGTTATAACCTGTGTATTGAAAACTGTGAAATAAAAGAAATAATAGAACATAGGCACAATGTGGTGTCTTCATTACGAAATGAACGTGATGAAAACAATGCATTTATTTAGCACCCACAATGTTAGCGCTGCACACAGAATCGTGTGGCAAAACAGCATCGAACGGGTCGTAGGTTCAAAAACTGACAAGAATTAATGATGGTACCTAATTCACCTACTTCAGAGTAATTTTTGTAGCGCAAACTTAGAGCCAATAGGCTTTATATTTCTTTCGGTACGTAAATCATATTTATATGTGATTTTTAAAACAATGATTTAAAAAGTTTACTAAGTTATTATATAAATAAAATTGTACTTTTGTTTGTTTACTTAATAAATATAATATGTAATATACGAATGAATATGTAATATATTTTTATGCCTACTTTAGATTTTACTTTATTATATTAAGTTAGAAAAGTGCATTTCTTATAAGAATTAACAGTAAGAAGGCAAAGGGCGAACGTAATAATATTTACATCAATTTATCTAAATATGAATATTTAAATTCCCAAAATTGTCATAACGAATTTTATTTATGAATGCTTCTTGCATTTAGTTTTTCTCTATCATTAATGTAATAATTCCAAAATTTATAACTAATAATCTTATGCGAGTTCCGTGACCGAAAACAATGAATTAAACCATAGAGCTATCGTTTATGGTTGTTACTCGGTGGTGTAAATAATCAATAATCATCATTTAATAGGTATAAAATTGGTAATGCGAAAGGACTTAAACTCACATCGACCACAACAAAGCAAGGTCGGCTCATGTCCGGCTGTCTATCAACATTAATTGTTCCAAGTTCCTGCCAATAATCTACCTACTGATCTCTTGAACTTTACAAAAGCGTAAACCAGTGGACAACCTTGAACACATCTAAACACTCATTAAACTTGTCATAAAATTAGCCAAACTATAAGAGGAAATTCATAAATAAGGCAGCCGTTACTTCGAATGTCATAAATGAGTCAGTATTTTGGATAATCCTGTTTCCTGTCAATAAATACTCGTACACTTGTGCGTGTATCCTGTACAAATGTTAATTTCCATATGATATGTTTCAACGTTTGTTTACGTCCGTGTTATTTTAATGAACTTAACGATTAATATTTTACACAACAAACGAACAGCAATCGATACTGTATTTGTGATAAATTGTATAGTTCAGCTATAAATCAAATCTGTTCCAATATAACATACCATTTTAAAACCAAAATCAAGAAACAGTTTTTATCTACAACATCGAAGCGATTAAGATATGACGAAAAAATTATATAATTGCATAGATGCAACGGATATGTCAAAAATTGCTACGGTTTAGGTAAATCTGTATTAGACCCAGACTAACAAAAACCATTTCAACGTTACGTTTAGCTTAGATTAAAATCTTGGTATCCGCCTCTTTTTTTATAAATCCTTGTCCATTTTTAACATGAAACAATCGTTACAACTGAGAAGGAAAACAACTTGAAGAAATCTACATGTGATAGACTACTCCATCGTGTTCTCTACGGTGTATGAAGTTTGAAACATTAGCGCCTCGGCCAGCGTGGCAGATTATGGCTTTAAGTCTTCTCAATCCTCGAGAAAACCCGCGGCCAACATTGGAACGGTAAAAAATTATAATGATAATCGATTAATAATGCACAGTCATTATGTATTCGAACTACATATCATAGGTGGGTACATATTTGTTAATTCATGTTTCATTATATAATTATCATTTAATACAGCGGTAATTCGTGTATACAACAGCTTCCCACGCCGTCAGTTTTTTGCCATTAAAATCCGTTCCATGCTCCATCGAGCGAGTTCGTGAGTTTCGTGACAGTAGCTTTTTATCGCGAATCTGTTCAGCGATAACCTTAACTTGTAATGAAATGGAAATGCTGTATTAATAAAACCTTGCGGGGCTAAGCTGTAGCGTTTATTTTACTGGTGTTAAATAATGTTATATTGAAATGTTAAAGCAGTCAATCCGATTATAAACGTGACCAAATTCAAAATCTATAAAGATATTAAGATTACGAGTTATACAGATCGAAATAAGATACTCCGTGAAAAGATAGTATCGGTAACGGTTCGAACATGTGGATAGAATCGGTGGTGAAAGGATGGCGAGACAAATGTATAATGCGAATGTTGATGGACGCAAGTGCGAGAGAGACAGAGAATTACTTAACTTTTCCAAATAGCTCAGGTTCTAGCTGATGCGGGAGACAGAAGTGTCCAAAACTGTCGCGCATGTATGAAGTGAGTGATAAATGTAGAAACAGCATGTCAAATACGTATTTGTAATAGTATAATAACAGTGACAAGCTTACCATTAATTTCAGCGCTAGATATAACATTATTATCTGTGCCCGAGTGTCTTCGACCTCTATTTTAATTCAAGGTAACATTCACTTACATCAATCCGCCACATTGCAGACTTTTCCACGATTGGCGCCAAAACAGTCGCAATGACCCATGTCAAACTGCGACCACTATTTTGGTGGCGAATGCATTGGTTATTCAGCATGTACATAGTTACGATACTATGGCGAACCGAGACGAATAAGTTAACCGCGGGCTGCATCGCAAGTGAAAAAACACACATATTATTACAAGCGCGTCGCCCAATTTTAATTCTTATGCCTTTACAATAAAACTGAATTTGCTTTTTTAAGGTCGTTCACCAGGCTTAGGACACGCATCGGCGTTGCTTCAATGTTCGGCCGTTGCAGATATGTCAAGGACTATTTGCAAATATAAACTTTCTTTCAATTCTGTCATTATGCTAAGGAGCTTCGAGGGGATTAACCGAGCTCATTGGTTATTTTGGACTCGGTCAATCGTCTTTACAGTTCGCTACATTGAATTTATTATAAATAAACAATATTGGCAATAACAAGACAATAGTGATCTTATTAAAGACAACACAAATTTTCTAATAAAAGACTTCAACGCGTTTTTTTTCAGTTTCCTTCCTTGAAGTTCGCTTTTAAAAATTGTGAAAAATGAAGATAAAGACAAAGACCTTTATTTACACAACAAGTTTACATTTAAAGATTTCAAAGAATTATTAGATCAATCCATATTTAGCCATTTAAGGTTAGAAATTTTAATGTAATATATATCTTAGCTAATATATTTTATTTTCCCTTTATCGGAAATACATACGATATAAAGGCTGTGCATACAATAGACAACAAGTTTTATTTTTTATTTTGTTTCGTTGGACTCGTGCGATGCGCCCGGTCACTACAATGCACGAGTTGGATCAGTTAAGGCTGCCTCATTAGATCCATATTATTATTATTGTTATGCTCCTAACGAAAATTCGTTGTTGTCGTGTTGAAATCAACATATTTGTAAAATAGTATTAAATAGGTTAATTAGTTGATTTATTAAGGAATGATAAAGATACCGTGCGCTTCCCAACTTTCCAATGTGAAACAAATATTAGGTGCTAATCGTCTTTAGATTACAACTACTTTATCTACTTCCATTTTTAAAGGTCATTACGTGTATGTATAAGGTCGTAAAAAATTTAATTTACAACAATGAAATTTTATAATGAATATTAAATATCTAAGAAAATAGCCTTTATATAATATGGATATTATGTATACAAGACCAGATTCGTATGTATAAAACAAAAGGCAGTCAGCCAGACATTTACTCGAATACCACACGCCGAGGACGGCCATTGCACAACATAGGGCAATATATTAGATCGAGCGCGGCTCTCAATTTATTCATCTCGACGTACTCGAACAACAAATACGTCGAACTATTCATCTACAACGTGCTACAGATAAAAAAGAAACCGACATAAACATACGCACAGATAAACATGCCATTCAACAAACATGACGTAGAATTCGTTAGGGCAAGGGGAAACGGTCTTCTTCTAGGCATACGACGTGAATTTTAAGCGCAAGTAAGCCTCCCCTTAACCGTCAAGAAGCATTGCGGTCAAACATCATTGTATCATATACCTAATAAAGAGAAACAAAGCATTAAGTCAATAACCAGTGTAGGTATATGTTACGTAAGTACTGGTAACTACGTACTTTTTTCATGATCAGTTTTATTTCTTTCATTTTTTGACTTATGTTTTGTGTACAGATTGTCTTCTATTTTTTAACATTACGACTATTTTATTGATATATCAATATATTTATTTTTTAATTAAGTAATTCTAAGCAACAAGATGTTCTTACCGACTACAACATTGGACCAGAGATATTAACAAATATTGTAAAGACAATTTTTTCATTTCCATTTGCCTATACCGCAACCGCAGTCTACGATGTGGGAATGTTGGATAAAGAATAATCACTTGCACTGTGACTTATTAGTGCTATGCTCTTATTTGGAAAAATTCCATTTCAAAGACTCGTAACTGTCGTAATAATTGCGTCTGGAATTTTAACTTTTAAGGTATACTTTTAAAGGAAGTAGGTATAATTATATAAATATGTATATCGTAAAATTATGTCTCTACACCACAACGATGTATCTTTTTATATATTCTCTTCATCAGACTCACAAATGAGGTCTGGAAAGGATTGCTGATTACACTGGTCAACACAGTTTTTGTCACACGAACTAAGTGATGTTTTTTTTAAATATTGGTATACCTTAATTTAAAAAACCTGTTTTTTTTGTTTCTATCACGTCCAGTTTTTTTGAGACAGCTACATATTCATTTCTACCCTTATATACGCCCCATTGTTTGAATAACTTCATTTAAACGACAGTATAACTATTGTATTCAACTAACTTACATTTTATTTACGTTAGTTACATCGTATATAAGCCACGAAAGTGTTCTAACAACCCAGACAGTTTTTGTTATGTGTGCGGAGAATTAAATTTTATGTCTCATTATCGAAATTTCACACTATTAATTGAAATTTGCTATTTAGTTTATTTTGGATTTCCTATGACGCATAAAGATAAATCCTGGGTTCCACATCAATATTGTGTAACGTGTATGAGACTATTTATAGGTTGGGCTAAACAAGAACCTTGTCATTTACCATTTGCTATACCAATGATTTGGATAGAACCAGAAGATCATATAAGTGATTGTTATTTTTGTTTGATTCAAACAACAAGCATTACAACCAAGTCTAAACACACTATCAAGTATCCAAAATTGTCTTCGGCTATCAGACCCATCCCACATAATTCAGAACTGCCTGTTCCAAAACCCCTAAATCAATCAAAAAGTCAGGATTCTGTTTCTATTGAAGAAGTCAGCACGATAAGGTATCGCAACAAAATGATTCAAGTTAGGAACCGTCTATTTTAATACAATCTCATTTATTAACAAAAAGTGATTTAAATTATTTCGTACGTGATTTGAATCTGTCAAAAAAACAGGCCTTTGGGGTCTAGATTTTAATCTAGACCTTAATGTAGACCCGCAAAAGCTCAGTCATTTATACCTGAAATTTATTTTACTGCTCATATGAAAATTTCTTATTTTCGACATGGTGACGATAAAATAAAGCCTTACTTTCTAAAGCAGACGATTTAGACTATTGTAATAATGTTCCTGTTGTGATGAATTTATTAAATTTTGAATACTATCCAAGTCACTGGCGATTGTTCATTGACTCTTCAAAGACTAGTTTGAAAGCAGTTTTTCTGCATATTGAAAACAAAATTCCTTCAGTGCCGTTTGCTCATGGTGCTAATACAACAAAAACCTACGAAAATAAGAGATTTCTTCTTAGAAAAACAAGTATGACGCTTTGTTGAGTCCTTATGAAGAAATTATTTCTCAGAAGAATAGCTGATCATTGTACTTTTTACAAAAATGTACGTTTTGATCTCACTAGAATACCTGATGTGCCAATTTTTTTTTCTTGATATATTAGTGTTGGCTAACCCTAGTACATTTAATATTTGACACCAGTTTTCGTGTGACAAAAAAAAAATTAAATTTTGTTGACCAGTGTTATTAACAGAATCTTTTATACCAAATATACTATCTGATTGTAGGTAGAGCTATGTAACTATTTGTTTAGAAAATCATATATGTACCCTACGTGATTTGTTAGAGTTGTGCCTGCTCTGCACTCATAATTTAGGATCAGATCATAAGATGGGCGTGTTTGAGATGTGCCTAAATAAATGTTATATTTATCTATTATATTTCTAGTATTCACGTATTTGTTACTGATGTGGAATAGAAATATTTATGTTTGTAGGTGTTATGTAAGTATGTTACGCAGATACATATAACTGGACTGAACGCAACTTAAAATCAGAATTATAAAACAACTCCCAAATAATTTTTAGACCATGAAACATTCATAGATTTATGTCGTAAATTCTAAACTTATTACGTTTTCTAATTTATTTCTACTGGATATTACAAGATTTCGGACACTATGATTTAAAATTTTAAAATTCTAATACAATCATTTTACTTACATAACGTAGATTAAAAACAAATTGAATTTAACGAGCTTTTCAAATAAAATCTTTTCAGATTACGAAATGTCATTCGTTGTGATTAAAAAGAATAATACGGTCTGTCACAACCGTCACTACTAACTGAAAGCCGATCAAAATTCCGAATGTCTCCATGAATTAAACATTAACTAAACGACAAGCCATAAAATGTGTGAAAACTACAGCAAAATGTAATTTAAACGTTCAACTCACACAAACAAAACATGTTAACATGAACGAACCCGGCCTCTGCGCCAAGTGTAATACGAAAATAATAAAACCAGCAAAGCTCGACCATAAAAATTTTCTTGGTAAACTGAAAAAGCTAGTCAGTAGAAAGACGAAGGACCCCCGCGGCGACTGGACGGAGCTCGTTCTGTGCAACGGGCTGGCGTGCTTCGGGGCGCTCGTGGTCACCGCGGTCGTGCTCCGATCTCTCTACCTGATGTACCTCAAGCCGGAAGGAACCTGACGACACGTAAGGCTCTCTTTATCTTATAATTTCTTTGCCTTACATTAACATCACAGGCTTTTTGCTTTGTCGTATTCATCTCGTGTCATCGTCTTTGTTTCCTCTGTTAATTGAACATTAGTTGAAAATGTTTAATAAGTATACCAACCATTCATATATGTAATATACTTATTAAATGAATAAATAAAAAGTTGCTTCGGTTTATAGTAAAGTCCGTTAATTAATTCTAACTCAAGTTTAGAGTCACGAGGTGAAGTGACGCCTGAAATATAAATCGTTATATTATATTTATCTTCAGTATCTGTAAGTAGTATTGATACTTACCTATTTATAATAGACCTCGACGATATCCGGTCCTTTCAATACACCCACTGAAAGTTTAATCCTTCAAACCGCTTTGAAAACTTTTTAAATTCCTTCGTTATTATTGTCAAATTCAAAAGGAGCTTGTTACTGCATGCATTAAGTTACGTCGTCTCGTAACGTACCTCCGTGTCGGACAGTGGAGTAGAGCGACACAGAACACTTCAATATTTATCACAACTAAATACAGTATTGTAACTGATCATGTATTTCATAATTTTATTTATTTATTCTTTATTGAACCAAAAATAAATTGTGGTACAAAATGCGGGCTTAATGCTAGATAACATTTTCTACCGGCCAACCTCAGGGTTGTTATCATTATTTTTATATGTAGTTGAAAGCAAAAAAGAAATTAAATTCTAAAAATACTTAGTAGTAATAGTACAACAGGAGTGAACGGACTAAACACTCGTACATATACGAGGTACATGATAATTGTTCAGAAGGGCAATAATACTGCCCGGTAATTATTCCGTTCGATTTTCAAGAAAATTAAAATACATTCACAATATCATAAAAGTGTCATGTTCATTGTTAATAAAAAACATCGGTGTACGTTTTATTTACAATTAACCACGTATCTTGGAGCTCAGCTTAAACATTGGTCACTTCGAGCACGGATATTATTTGGAAAGAAGAAACATATAAGTTGAAGTGCACGTGGTTAAACTTCGTGGATTGAAGAATTAAGTTTTGAATTAGTGCCTCATATATTTCACCCAGCACTCTTTAAAGGGTGTCTTTCAGTGTTGAAAATAACTGGTAGTATATTAAAAATATTTTTAATTTTTTTTTAAATGAGCGTTACACCGTATTAATGTTTACACGCCATTATATTATATTGATCAGGTTTATTTGTTTTATTTATCTATTATTTCCGATAAAGTGTTATTAATTAATACACTTATTATTGAGTAAGGTCGGTTGTTATAGACGTTACATTCAGATTAGATGGTATAATAATTTTTGTTCACTTACCAGGATAATACATCGTAGCTAATTGTCATTATAGCTTATATTCACTTAGCGTCGCTTTCGATAAGTTCCAGGTTGTCGTCCTACCAGCCTTTACAACACTCGAGGAGAAGTTAATTGGAAAACGAGCAAGTTATAAAGGTCAATTAACCTCATTTGCCACCTACGTAAGCTCCATTGATGCATCAATGCTGAACACAACTGAGGTAAATGAGTTGCAGCTTAGAGTCAGCAGGATGGAGACATTGTTCGACAAGTACGACGAGGCGCAGTTATCCATGGAGTGTAATATAGACCAGGGGTGGCCAACTTGTGTATACATAAGATAGACTTTTTTCTTAAGAATTGGTCGCGAACGCATTGTTTTCATAAGCACAGTTTGGGTGCGGCGGGTGGTTTTGGTGTGTAAGTATGAAAAAGTTTTTATGAAATTGTACAATACTGCGTGTAATTTGAATTTAAGATTTTACTTAGGCGATTGTATGGGCGAGGTATCTATACTATATATGACTTGGATCAACAGATAAGTGAGCGTAATAAATTTGAGAAAGGATATTTCAAGAGAATATCTCGAGCGAAACAAACATTAGATAAGTATAAAAAACTGAGTGTACAGTTATTGACGTTGGTTCTCATCCTTCGAGTACGCAGAAACATGTTAAGTTGCCTACTATCCAATTACCGAAATTTTGCGACTGATGATTGGATGATGATGGATGATGATGATGGAGGATGATTCATGGCACGTTTTCTACTTTAACACACAAAAATGACGATATAGACAGCGTAAACTAATTCCATTATTCCAGAGCTTCGCTGGAAGGTTCTGCTGCTACCGTCACTCGTACAATTGAATTCTCATTTGCTAATTATTTAATTGCTTGGCTGTTACTTCGTGACCGCTATAGAGTCCTTAGGAGAACCGACAAAGCCCTGGGACTCACTTCTTATTCGCATTATTACTCACAAACTTGATGTTAAAACTTATCGTAAATGGGAAGGTTTTAAAAGTAATTATAGCAGAGATGAAAAAATAGCTTTTAGTATTTATATCACTTTTTCTTAAAAACTGAACTGATTTGCTCTAAACCATTGAAATGTCTACAAACAGCAGTAGAAAAGGTTGAAGACTGTCAGGTAATACGTCAAGTAAATCTCATTTTGAACCAAAAACATTTATTTCAATTTAAAATATTGACAAAATACATGTATCTCATTCATATCGGTGTCCCAGGTGCAATGGCAATCATAGGTTGAGTCACTGTCCTCAGCTCTTAACACTCACTAATGAAGCGCGATTATAGTTATTTCCAGAGTTTAAGGTCTGTTTTAATAGTTACAATTCTGGTCATGCCAGCTCTGCATGTGCCAGCAGCTCCTCGCTTGACACCCCGCCGGCCCGCCACCGCTTTGACACCATTTCCATTTTCGTCACATTCCATATACAGTGAAACTTGGTTAATTCTGTTGTGATTTTTGTAAGCTTGTTCTCAAGTTTTGATGTTGATGTTAGCATTTGTTTTTTCTTTTGAACTGTAGCACGAGTCTTCTTTAGTAACTCTGAATTCTTAGATTTATTTGGAATGGAAGCATTTCTTATATTGAAGTCTACATCAGACCCATCAGACTCAGCCTTGCTAGTGCTATACCACGACTTATTGTATTGTTTCCGGGATCTCTCGAAATAAATATTTTGGTATCTATCACCAGATAAAGAATCGTCATCATCAAGTAATCTCACTCTTCTCTTTTTCTATTGCGGCGAAGGCACCGAGTCACTAACACTGAGCTCGCAACTGTGCTTATATTTAAAGTGCTGAGCTTTCGTTGTCATATTCTTACAATCATTTTCATATTAGTAGAGACACGATGTCCTGCGGGTGGAAATCCAGAAAATTATTTCTTCTATCAGGTTTTCGTCAATAAGCGGGGTAAAGGAGGGTTGGTTTTGGGGACAACCTTTATATCTAGCAATTATTTATTTCAATTTTGTCGTCATAGTTACCTTTTGAACTAAGACAGCGTGTGAATTTTATATGCATTAACCTCTGTAACTGAGATAACATCTGTTTAAGCTGAGTCCCGCGATACTTGGTTTTGAAAAATAAAACATACAAAGATGTTCACCATTTTTTATGAACAATGAAAAAATATATGACACATGACTTATAAATGTATTTTTTATGTATTTGAATATAGAACTAAATTATTAACAGGCAGTATTCGTTCTAAACAACATCGTTTGGTCTGTTTTCTTACTTATTCTTATTCTACCTACCTACCTATTCTATTCTTATTTAAATTCTGCACTTAATTAATTTTGAGCTTCAATGTTTTAGTTTTGCTTTCCTATGATTTTGAAGTGACATCAAATGGTGATAGGGACATTAGATATACATGGATGCATCGGATTCACTCGATGTTCACAATGCGATACATCGAATCGATCCGATGTTTTGAAAAGTTATAGATATAAAGGATGTATTGACGTATTTTCATAAGACATTGAATCACTGATAACCAATCAATTTCATGAAAACTCAGTTTAATCTGTAAACCATTACTAAAATTATTTTGATATAATACGTGCAATGCTAGGTATCAGACTCACGGTTTTGTGTTGATTTTAAAAATCGTACATATGTGTTAGTTTTGGTGTAATAATTTAGTAATAATAAATAATTACATTTCTTAAATTTGTACGCCGTATTAGGCAAAATATGGATTGAACTAAAAATTCTGTAAAATCTTTTTATGTACCCATATTTATGCAAATAAATGTCTTTGTCTTTGAAAAAACTTATTTCTTTATTTCTAATTGTTTTAAAATATTATAAATTAAATATTATGATAAAAATTACAGTTTGTAACAAATCTCCTCCGAATAATGACACATAATGATATACTA
>DWDX01001830.1:0-17046 GCA_018245675.1 Agara michaeli | reverse complement strand
AGACTCCGAGTCACTGCTAGAAATTCTAGATTAGAAAAATCCAACAGTACCCAACCCGGGATTTGAACCCAGGACCTACCGATCGGCAGTCGCGCTAGCAACCACCCGACCAACGAGGCAGTCATTTGTTTATTCATAATACACCCAAAATCTACAAAGGAAATTACACTAAACACATAGAAGACATTTGGGATAATAACCAAACATTTTACTAGTCACAGGTAAATGATTAGGTGACTTTAAGCGTATCATATTGAAGTTTGTAGGGTATCCATATCAATACATTTTAAGATCATTGTGTACAAGTTTTGAAATTAATGCTACGTATTATGATACATAGCATAGCAAAAAGCATACTTACTAAGAACCGTGCCTTCCAAATAGTAAAAGTGTTAAGAAAAGATCATATGTTTTGTTCACTAAATAATAACAAGTATACGGTGCCATCACGCCAATTACATAGCGGGATAGGCAGAGAGAGAGAATATATCAATCCATGCCGACGTCCTTCATACATGTACACCGGAGACTTTAAGCGATTCTCCCACAAACCAGTAACTGACCAATTTAATGATTTTCCAAATACATTCCCCGAAATGTTTCAGTTACAACAGCGTCACTCGTCGCGTGTTCCGCCCGCCGACAGTATATATTTCACGCGTCAATAGTACGTCCTTGACTGGCGGACGAACTTACATCAAACAAGTTTGACCTCGAGTCGACTTACCCAATCCATCCTCAGCATCGATCTCGGTCGGCCACACTAATAATAACATGTGGTACGGAGCGCCGGCGACCATAATTGACCTGGACCGCGACCGATCTAATGAAAACTTCCAATTTCGGCGTCCACCCGATTCGTATTCGTAAAGAAATAACGGTAAAAAAAAACGTTTTTGAAATCGATCTTTTCGTCCGCCATATTGGATTTAGAGTGACGTCGTTCTATTTTTCGTATTGCTCTCGGCAAACGTAACAGTTTGCTGAGCCTTGAATAGCCTATATCACGGGGGTGCCAAAATAATAGTCGGTCCGCCATATTGGATTTAGAATGACGTCACTCGGCTAATTAAACATTGTGTCGTCCTAACGTGTACATGCAAAATTCACCCCAATCGATTGGGGGGTTGAGTACTGGTTCAAAATTCGGTCGCAACATTTGACCCGCGCAAATTGTGCTTAACGAACTGAGAAGGCATATAAAATGAAAGCTTCACGAATGAAGACAAGACAAAAACAAAGACGTTTATTTACACAAATATGTGTACATATAAAGATGTTACAGGATTATTATTAATTCAAGCCATATCTTGTCTTTTACGGCGTACAAAAGAACTGGCTGAACAGAACTGAACATAATTGAACAAATATGAAAGGAAAGTGTATTTGACTTTTTATAACCACCTCACTGTTTAAACTCGCTTGTTATCCGACTTTTATAGGGTATTAAAAGTCGCGCCGGATTAAGAGATTATAATTCGTTTAATCCAAAAGAGTCCATTGTAGTATGGACCATATTTTTGTTTCCCCTACACCAACTTGACTATCGATGCACTCCAAATCATATCCTTACCGCATAGCTCTCTCGCGTCTATATGAGGCTTGGTGCATAATCCCATGCGGACTGGTGGAGAATCTAAAATATAACACATTTCAAATGTAATATTCTAAGCCATTTATAAATTTGAACGGTATATTTGAAGCCTAAGATATGTTTTAACGTAGAAACTTCAGTCCCTTTAAAAATAAAAAACAGAGACGAAGGCGCTTATGACTCGAATACACAATGACGTGTATTTATTAATTAATTAATTTTATTTATTTAACCGGTGAACACACTTGTTATACATGAATATCTAACAAACACGATCACCTTTTAATCTTAAAATAAAGCAATTACAGCGGTCTGGTTTGTGAGTCACTGGCGCGTGACTCATTTGAATCGATACTCAGTCGCAGTATTAAAACTAAACTGTTTGTCGTTACGTATTCGTTTTCTATGTCGTCCGATCGCAGCCTAAGCGTATCGCGATTTGATAGCGTTCCGAGATGTTTTTGTTATAGGAGCGTTGCGTTTGCGACTTTCACACTGTTGTAATGCTTCGCGTCGTATTTGGCAGGTTCGATTTCAATACATATTTGCACGGGAGAAGATATGGTACCTATATAGGGTATTAGATAATTCCATAAGTTAAATCTTAATATAATAATGCGTCACGAGAGTCTTACATAAAAAAGATTAAGTTATCGTAATTGAACCACGGCAGCGCGTGGTCGGGTCTGCTAGTAAAGTACATCATAATTTATATGGAAACAGAGCGCTTGTTGTTTTGGCCCCATGTTTTTGCACTAATTGTATCTGACGTGCATTATTCTCAACGCAATGATGACATTTTAAATTTACAATTGTTGCCATTGAACATTTGTGTTGTATAAAACTAATCGATATTTATAGTAGTAGGCACTACAAGCATATAAAAGTCGTGTTTTTCAATGTCACTCGCTGTAACGGTTAAGGAGAATATAGTGAAGAAGTTAGCACTTCCGGGATTTCTTCATACTGTTCTCCAGTGGGAGATGTGAGGTCCGAGAAACCGCATTTGGCCAAGTGTATATAACATTTGAACAATAGAATATATTGGAAAAGAAATAGTTGTATGATGTTTGTTTACTTGCGAACGCTCTAAGCGTACGGTTGAGCGGCCAAAGTTACAAACTTGATTATTGTCACTCACAGAATTGTTTTAAAACATACGATAGGTGTAAATTATAACTAACTAGCTTTTGCCCGCGACTTCGTCCCGCGCATATATTATCATACATATAAACCTTCCTCTTGAATCACTGTACATTAAAAAAAAAACCGCATCAAAATCCGTTGCGTAGTTTTAAAGATCTAAGCATACATAGGGACATAGGCACAGCGGAAAGCGACTTTGTTTTATACAATGTAGCGATGGAGGGCATTTTTCCGCAAAGTATTTCTGGTTTTTACCTCACAATACTCTGTAATGTGATATTATTTATAGATACGTTATTTATAACAGGTTTGTTTGCCTTATTGTATTAAATACATACCTATGTAGATAATGGTAATTTTTTATGTTCACAGACTGCTCCTGTCCACATACCCAATACATATGTGATATATTATTTTTTAGCGATTATTTAACCATTATTTTAGCGTTATCAGCTGTAAAATTACACGGGGTTCTAGTAAGCTGCCAAAAGGGCTCTCCTTAATTTGGTGTTTATTCGGATGTTGCGAATGTCCATATGTAGCGGTGATCACTCACCATCCGATGACCAATCTGCCTGCTTTCGCTGACTAAAATAAATACTGCACATAAAAAATATATACCTTTCAACCCTATATACAGCCAACTAACGAAAATGGAAACTCTTTAAGAATAAAAGTAATAAGATTTATTACTCAATTACCTATATGTCCCTTCCATAAAAAAAACAAATTAAACTGATAAATTACTTTGGTGGTGTGAATTGTCATATAAACCAGCTCTGTAATTTAAGCATAGGTACCTATATACAATTCGACTGGGTGATTTATATAATTCTGCCTCAAAACCGGTCATCGATGGAGGACTGATGTAACCTATGACAAATAAGTCCAGATTAATTCTGTACTATACAAGTTTTATCATCTTCCAAACATTGGGAAAATTTCGTAATGTTAGTGTTTTAACGCTATCGCTCGGCTGTTGTCGGTTAACGTCGTGTTTCCAAGAGGTTACATAGAGGTCAATTTACTGTCCAAATAGTACATTGAAATCATTTGCAGAACTTGCCGGACACGTAATCCATTAAGCCTATGTCCTTCGGGACCCAAAGCTCCTTTGTATTCAATCCTTTCAACGAAATGTCGGTACTTACATAGATCATTAATACGCAGAGGCAAACGAAAGAAAACACTTAACTCCGTACATTGAAATAGCTCTCGATCTCAAATTGGAATAAAACGTGCCAAATTACAAGGCTTCAAGGTTGAAATCGGCCCGTCAAAGTGTATCGGTACCCAGACCAGTTTTAGCAGAAGCTCTTTGCATATGCCCAAGCACAAATGATAAATTTCCATGTCCAAGTTTATATAGCGTTAATATACATTGATTTTCCAAAGTTTCCATTAAGGCTTCTGAATATTGCAGAGTAATAAATCGTGATTCGTCGGATAAAAGAGGGGAGACCTAGATTTATTAAATCAATACCATCCCGTATTGAATAACCATTAAAAAATACAAAAATTGACAAAATGCATTTCAGTAGTTTTTCTGTTTTTTAATATATACAGTAGAATTTAGCATAATATAAATATCATTAGCCTATAGTTGCGCTAAAATAAAAAAGGCTTTTATTGAATATTATAGGATTAAAATGTTTTTACTTGAAATAAGTGATGATGGTCTGTTCTACACTAGATAGTAACGATACGCAGCCATCCGTTAAATAAGTAGGTATGTATGTACATTTAAATAAACGGTTGTTACAATAGTACTATTGTTATATTATTTACTCTAATATCATAAACACATAACATTATTGTCTGTCACGTACGTACAGCTGTAATGTAAGTATAGTGTTTTGAATCTTCGATTCTTCATGTATTTCCTACTTGTACTTAATAGGGATTTATTGATATTTTTCTTTTTTCATTTGGCTATAAGAAAGTTAAAAAGGCTTTTTCACAGTATGTGCCAAACTAAATAAATTAATGCGAATTAGATTTTTTTCGCCGGTGATGGATTTCGAAGACGTCGGGGTCAAGAGTGTTGGTTCGGGGTCAAACGTGAATCTCAAATGTAAATCGAAGCCAAAAAATTAATCTGATATTATAAAGTAGGGTGTATAAGAACTGTTTTGTGATATAAGAAATATTTGCTTTTTTTACAAAGATCTTAAATAATCTAATAAGTACAATATGTTAATTCTATTTTTATTATAAATCCAACATGTTTTCAAATCATCCAGCTGGGTATAGATATACTCCTACCCTTCCGAGTGATCGTCCAATCCTATTGCAGGATTATGCAATTGAGTACTTGCTTCAGGAATATTCCAATAGCAAACGCAACAAAGGTACCAGAACAATCATTATGGAGATCCTGTTACATGCGTTAGTTAAGTGTTATAGATGTATGTATAATTTCTTTATAAAGCGTCAACAAGATTTTACTTATTTTAAGACTGTTTTTGATAAATCTTATTTATTGTGTTCGTATGCTGTCATACCATACCTTTTATATTTATGTATAATATTGATGTTAATTTTCACCATTATTAAGAGGTATAAACGATAATAACTTAAGCGAACGATTAAAAGAAAGGGCAAATTTAATTTAATAGAAAAAATTAACAGTTAATAGAAAACCAAAATAATGTAGATACTTACTTAAATAAAAAAATGATTACAAGTGTCTCAAAATTGTAACAAAATAATTAACAATAATAATAATATTTTAGAATATTAGTTTTGCAAATTTGATCTCATTGTTTTTTTTCGTTTTTATAAAATTCAATATTTATTGCTTAAATAGTGCGACCTATTTCATTAATATTTCTGTAGAATAGAATATTTACATCAAATTTACATAATTACCTAAAATAATTCAAATACGTAATTTAATGTATGAAATTAATAAACAGTATGAAAAAAACCGCGCAGTTTGATCGTACGAATAAGAGCCGCGCGCGCTTTCGATCAGTTCGCGAAAGACTGATCATCAAATAAACTCGACTCTGTACCGGCAGTTAGCGTGTGCCGTGTAACTTACTAAAATCTCACCGAAGAAATAACGATAAAGATTACCGCGATTATTCATAAGAACATCTACTCGCTTGGATAATTATGTACCTATATACGTTATTCAAAAACTGCAGTTTAAAAAACTTTTTAGGCATTTTTTGTATTCGGAATGAATCTTAATATATGTGTATATAAAAACGTGGTTCCTGGTACCTACACCAGACAAATAAAATTCGAATATTGCTGAAGTCACCCATCATGACAAAGTTCAACTTAAAAATAATATTATCCAAATCACTACAACAATAATTTCACAGTCACTCATGCTAAATTTAAATTGATTTTAGATGTTCTTTTTATATAATATCAACTTGAATGATTTTGTGTAGAGAATTAAAACGATAAAAAGCCTCCTTAAAGCTTGTAGTGCCTGTAAAAATTGAGTTAAACGAAAAAAAATTAATTATGAAAATCATACTAAAATACAGTCAGCCATTGTGCATAATTGTCACTCCTTGCCTTATTTAAGATTACCTTTTTTAACACACGAAAATATTTATCCTGTAACCTCTACTACCTACCTACTACTACTACCTAGACCTCAACCGTTCAAGTTACAAGTATTTGTAAAGAAATATAAAGGTAGGTTTTGTTTCGTTTCGTGTGTATCAGCCCTAAGGTTGCAATGTCACAATCATGACCGACAAGGTAACCCATTATTCACTTGGTCACTTTTGTACGGGGAACTACTTATCGTTAGCAGCAGACGCAATGCTAATGCTACTCATCTCATATCAAACTTCTTGATATATATATATATGTTAATTTCTACTAGCTACGTATAATTATGGTCATTTTGACACCGAGACAGAACAAACCTTCATTTGAATAATATTTGTTCTAATTGCTAAGAGAACCCAGCCCCACTCAACAACTAGGGCCGCTAAGCCGTACGAATAAAGGTATGAATAAAATATAAAACACGTAATGGTTTGTCATCATTTTTATTAATTAAATTTCGGACGAAAACGGCTGCGAATAAATTATTACGTAGTTGCTCAATACGTCACTAACCATCTGTAAGGCATTTGTCTATGATCACGGCAGGTGAGCGAACGCGGCGGTTTGACATTCCCGCGCCGCGCCGACGGTCCACTCCGGACCGTTACCGCGCGTCACACAATTCGTTGACTCGAAGCTACCAATTTACTTGGTATTTTAAAAAAATATATGTCATTGCCTACATATAATTTTTAATGAATAATAAATACAATTCATAATTTAAATCAGTGACGTGATGCGAACAAGTATATATATAAATCTTAATGCTAATAAATATACAATCTTCAGGGGGAAAATAAAGAAAATGAAACGCATACAGATAACATGGAAATATAAGCTATACAATTAATAATGACATCTCAGTTTCAGGTAATGAATTATTATCTATTCAATCACTTGCAGCTTAGAATTGGTTCGTTACATAGTGGAAATCGCTTTAAACTCTTTCAACATTCTGTCAAGGTCATCCTTATTGCTTTTCGCGAGAGACCGGATGGACGGTCCAGTCATCCGGTCATGCAACATTAACTTACTATTTTAAGTTACGCGATGAGCGATAATTAAAAACGATCGTCGACTCTCCGATGACCCGATAAAAAAGAAAAATTTCTAGCCTCGCGAGCGGTCAGTCTTCGGATTAGTTCTCATCGTAGAGCGGCGTCGCGTCGCCGAGCGACATGGATCGCGGGGACGTGTTGGTGTGCGGCGTGGAGCGGACGGAGTGCGCGCGCGACGAGCGGCCCGAACTGTGCGGCGTGCGGCCGTCGTGCGGCGTGCGTCCGTCGTGCGGAGTGCGCCCGTCGTGAGGGGTGCGTCCGTCGTGCGACGAGCGGTCGTGGGGCGTGCGACCGTCGTGCGGGGTGCGACCGTCGTGCGACATGCGACCGTCGTGGGGCGTGCGGCCGTCGTGGGGCGTGCGGCCCTCGTGCCTAGGCGTGCGTCCGTCGTGTCGTGGCGTGCGAACGTCGTGGCGAGGCGTGCGCGACGCGCTCGGCGTGCGCATGGAGCCCGGCGTGGCGGCGCCCGGCGTGTCGCGAGACGAGCGATGACGGACCCAGTCCTCGGCCGCCTTCTGCCAATCGGAGGGCTCCGTGTAACCGGCGAGCGCAGATTTGTGGCGCGGTGCCGGCGTAAGGAAATCCGATTGGCGCGGCGTGGCGGCGAACGGCGTCATATAGGGCGTCTGCGCGGAGGGCGTGTAGGGCGTATTGATGTAGGCGGGGCCGGGAGTGTGCGCGGGCGTGTGGAAGGCGGGCGTGTGCGCGGCGGGCGTGTGGTACATGGTGGAGGTCATGCCGCCGTGCGGGGTGCGCGCGGCGGGCGTGCGGTGAGCCGGCGTGTTGGTAGGCGGCGGGTCCCGGAAGTGCTCCTTAAACCACTTGAGCAAACCGCCGAGCGAGTCGAACATCTTCTGACGGAACTTGTAACCGTCGGGCGTCACCGAGATGTACTCGTGTGTGCACCTCGCCCTCGGTAGGTACGACAGGAGAAACCTGCCGGGGTGGTTTTTGGCGGCCGATATGACATAATGAATCTTATTCGGGTTCTTGGACTTCTCGTCCTTGATCACTTCCTCGGCTTTGTCGCGCATGCCGCCCAGAGGTTTGTAGTACTTATAAGCAATAAGGTCGCGCGCGTGACCCGCCATCGGAGTCACATAGCGTGCAATGATTTCGTCCAAATCTTCAAATTCCGAACCCTGAATCCAAAGACTTCGACCTGCGTAACCGAAGAAAATATTAATATGGACATATTTTCAATAAGCACAAATCCTATGTTGGTTTTTCAATATATGGTTGGTTGGTTATATAGTTACTAACCTAAAGAGAAAGCATTTTCTTTGCCTTCCTCCCTAACGTCAATGTGTTGGCAGATACCATCGGCGACTTTCCACGTGACGGTGAGATGGTCTTGGCCCTGTAAGAAGATTTTATAAATAAATAAAACACTAAATAACAACATAACTATTTTTAGGTATCTTTATACCTAATATATTAAATTATACTCGCTTTACTACTAGGCCGCACAATAACCTCGCCCTGGGCCATGTTTTCCATTAGTTTCTCGGCTTCGGCGAACGATATGTTATGGAAAGAGGGGTGTACTATAACTCGCTTCACGTATTGCATCCGCTCCTTGGTCTGTTTCGCTTCTGTGTCCTTCCGAACGTCCTTATCTTCAGTCTCTTGATCGTAGTAAGGGTCGCGAGGTGGTCTGAGGAAGATATACATAATTAAAGGTAAGCACGTTGACATAATTTTAAATACATGGAATTGAAATACGAAGTCCATCAACGTGACACGGAACGCAGACGAACCTCCATTCGTTATTCTTATCTCGCAAGTCGGACGTCTTGGAGGAGCAGTCGACGGAGAACCTCTCGACGTCAATCTTCAGAATCCGACACTGCACCAGTTGTCCGATGCGCACTCTCTCGGTGGGGTCGGCCACGTGGCGGTCGGAGAGGTTCTTGATGTGAATGTAGCCGGAGAGACCGTTGTCGAGGCGCACGCGCACGCCCGTGGCCTGGCCGGGGCACGCGCCCGCGTCGAAGTGGTTCCACACCTACACCACAGACAAACCTTTGCAAACGTATCACACAAACTAAACGTTGTCGGGGAACTTAAAGTTCACCAGCTTCGTTGGGGTGCCAATAGACTTTTCCAATTTTGCGAATAAGATTCCCTCACTTACGGTGGGGACAGATTGACAACACATAATATTTAAACAAATGCTCACCTCAGATAACTCAGGAAAATCATTCTTATGACAAAACGGACACTCCCACAATCCAGTTTCGTCGTTTCTCACTGGATTCGCCTGGTCCAGCATTTCCCTTTGAGGCTTCCTATGAGTGATTCCAACTACCGTGGCCAGCACCATCTTGCCCACATAGAATGTCTCGGGGGACTCTTTGGTCAATATGTCGAACAATTCCTCGGGAGTCGGCGATCTAAAAGGGACCCTAAGATCCTTATACCTAGAGTTCAGTTCTGCTCTAATGTCGTATAGAGTTATGCTTTTATTGCCGAAGCCCTGCCGTTCCAGCTCTTCGGCGAACGCATCGAGATCTAAGTCTTTCAACCGCTCTGGAGCTTCCAGGATTTCTTCTAGAGCACCAGCTGGGTTGGCGTCTTCGTCTTCATATTCTAAAGCGTCCACAGCCATCTTTCGAGCCCATTCGTATGTTTCCGGATGCACTCTGGACCCATCGAGCACCTCTATGTACGCCTCCGTACTATCACCGAGGCTATTTGTGTCTATTTTTATAAAACCCGAACAATTAATAAAAACCTTAGGGCCCATGTGACAAACCGTCACTAATTGTGTTCTGTTTTCTAATTTCTGATTTGTCTGTTTGAATAATTTGATAAGGGCCTGAGCCTTTCTAGGACCTAAGCCGCAAACGAACTGGAGTAATTCCGTGCCGCGGCCGGTCAGTATAGCTTCGTTAACGTCGACGCCGACTTCATTGATCCTATTGACGAATTCCAATTCTATTCCCTCTAATAAATCTTCTTTGGCAAGTTGGTCCTGTAACGGGTGGTATCTGAAGCACAGGATTTCCTCGTCCGGCCCGCACAGTTGGGATATCTCCATTAGCGGGTCTTGGGCTAAGCGGGCTTGGCATATCGCTTCGCGCAATATGTCCGGATACTCTTTAAAATCATTCTGGGAAATAAAATAATACATGCGTAAGCAATTAAATGTATACAACAATAGTTAACAAATATATATGATGGTGAATTGTGACCGTTGTCTAAGGACAAGTGCAACCATAGCAATAAGTTCGGAAAATCAATATGCGATCAACTATTTACTTAAACAGAACAGTCTGACATGGTCGACGTAAGGATGATTCATTGAATAAGTCTTATGAAATTGACACCCACCCTTCCTCGTATGCTGTTGGAGTAAACTTTGCTAATATGGTTGTCTGCAATTTCTATGGGGATGCGGGGGAACTGCTCGTCTTCGACCAGTTGCTGCACGCAGTCCGACACGTCGCCCTTGATGAACTGCGCCTCCCGAGACTCGCCCCCGATGAATATCACGTGCGGCTTCTTGCGCAATATGAACCTGGTGAACGAATGTATAACTCATGAATGCATTTTAAACATTTCTACTATATATTTTAAATATGTTTGCAATAACAGTGCAATTAGGCAGCAATTGTCTGTTATGAGATTGTTACGGGAGCGAGTCACACGATTAGTGCGGTGTAGCGGCGCACCTGCGCAGCGCGGTGAGGTCGGAGTCCTTGTTGCGGCGCTCGAGCGCGTTGGGCGAGTTGCGGCGCAGCAGCAGGTGCGGCAGGCGCAGGTGGTCGGCCAGCTCGCCGCCCGCGCCAACCGCGCACGCGAACGCCGACTGCTGCCGGTCGGGCACGTAGGCGATCGACATCACGCGCAGACCTGCCGGTGCGACGCGGGCCCCTCGTTAAATTCACTATGCACCCCGGGCCCTACCAGCCGACCGCCGTTACTGTAGAGACTAGTTCTTTACTCATGTGTGTGCAGGTGGCTCAATGGCGTGATTAATCATGAATTTGTTTATGATTACGGTGTGTTAGTCAGTTAAGGTACTTAGAAATAAAATATTAAATATTTTAAGACAAATTATAAACGCCACTTTACATCCACATTTGATTTGCTGTAACCAAGGACTCGTACAACACCCCAGATCCAGAAAAAAATTGAAATTAGAAATTTCTCTCTTACGACTTGCTACTTGATCGTAGACAAAACCATTGATACGTTATGATTCTAAGGATTGATTATAGTAACTGACCGTTTGAAGTGTCCCATTCTTCGTCGTCGTCTTCGTTCAGTCGAGACTCATACGGCGCAACCTTTAACCAGTCGTAAAGACGTCGGCGGCAGCATCTACGAAGACATCGAACATATTAAATGAATGGTGTCCTATGGGCTAACAAGGATACTCAAATAAATCTGAGTTTGGACAACAAAGTCATTAGACCCAATCAAATGGTTCCCTTTGAATTCTCTTATTTAGCAGCAATGAAATCATTAACCATGTAAAATCATCCTCACAGATGTATCCTATCGACAACCGGTCAAAAAAAAATTGTGAACGACTGTATTAAATAAAAGTATACTAATTAAATCTCTATATCTCTTCAATGTGACAGACAGAAGAAAGAGAGGACAGAGATGCGAGTGGCCGAGCGGGACGTGGCGCGCCTTACTTGAGCACGTATTCCTTGGCCTCGTGCAGCAGCACGGCGTGCAGCTCGCGGCGCAGCTCCGGCATCACGATCTTGGTGAGCGCCAACGTCACGGCCTCCGCGCGCAGCTCGTTCCACGCCTCCACAGTCGCCGCGAACTCGTCCTACGATACACCACACCGATTACCCCACACTTCTCTTACCCACTTTCCAACTGGTTGAAAATGTTTTTGATTGTATGTCTCTCTGCTCATTTGTTTATTTATAAAATACAATACAATAAATTTTATGTGCTTATGAATAGGATACATAAAGGTCTTGTTATGTCAAGTTTAACAGTGCTGGACCGTCACCGGCATACTCAGAAATTATTCATTTTGAATTGAAGTATTGAAGTACGCTTAAATGATTATTATTTGATTATTACCATTTACACCATCAGCCATACCTTCTGATACAACTGCTTGAGTTCCTCCAAGTAACTGGGACTTGTGTTGCCCTCTATTTGCTCGCTAATGGAAATCTCCAGCAGCTTGTCCTCCGCGGCCATGGTCAGTTTGAGGAACTGGTCGCCGGTGAGGTCACGCACTGGCTTCTTCTTGAGATATTTCATACTGTTAAAAAATAATGCAACATAAATTTTGAAATTCAACTTAGTGGTAGTAATATTCGCTTTTAATTTGGGTAGGATGGGATTGGGCGTTTGCAATTTTAAACACGTCAACCTGTTCACTCGAAAATGTCACGGATTTCGTTTATGGGCACGGTATCATCTGGCTTAAACTCATGTTTATCAAATAGACTATAATACGTAATTCCTCTGGTATGAGATTCACAACTTATACAGAAGCATAATTGACATATAAACATTTTTGACATGGCGTCAGTCTCAAACTACTGAACATGCAATATGGTGTGAATGTAAACAAACAATGTGACGTTCAAACAAAAGGCATTTATAAAGTACTAACTTTTGCCCGCGACCACGTCCCGCCCCCGCCGCAAAAATTTAATTATTTACGACATCACATTAGAAACCTCAAAAATAACATTATTTCTCTGCTATATAATGAATGTTATTATACATATAAATCTTCCTTTCGAATCACTCTATCCATTAAAAAAAACCGCATCATAATCCGTTGCGCAGTTTTAAAGATCTATGCATACATAGGGACATAGGACAGCGGAAAGCGACTTTGTTGTATACTACGTAGTGAAGTGTTACCTGAAGCAGACGTGGCTCTCGTCGATCTCCTTGAGGCCGCGCGGCGTGGGGCGCACGGACAGCGTGGCGCGCTCGCGCAGCGCGTCACGCAGCGTGGCGCGCAGCAGCGGCTCGCGCGCCAGCTGCACGCCACACATGTACACGGCCAACCGCAGCGCCTCCGCCGCCGACCCGCGCGCGCCCACCTGCGCCCCGCCCCGCAGCGTTAGCACCCCTCGCATGCGACCACGACTCTCTAGTCATCTTTATTTTTTTTTTTATTTCATCCATTATTTTTTATGTGAAGAGAGCAACAAACGAGCCCACAGCGATCACAGTCAGATCTGACATCTGTAACCAACCTCTAAAGGGACTGTGAGAAGAGGTATATTATACCATTCTTCCAACTTGTATAAGTGCAGTTTAAGGTTTATTTGTATTAAATAAAATAACACAAACATATAAAAAGGTTTACAATAAATGAACAAATATATTGAATACCAACATAAGGCGCGGCGGCTTCTAAAGGCGGGATAGGCTCTTGTTCCACTTCATGCCTTTGGTAGTTATCGCGCACGTTTTCCGCGAACTGCTCGGGCGTGAGACCAAATTTTTTAACCAGCGGCTCTGAAAACACCGATACAGATAAATTTCTAAAATCGAGAGCAAGAAACGGGTTCACGCCCGGGCTATGGCTCGGGCTTGTGATAATCATCGTTATGCCTTTTATTTGGCTTGAACATCCTTACGACGGCAGCCATATTTTACCTTTTACGGCGTACAAATAGAAGTAAAGGTACAATATAACAAAGAGAAGTAAACAAATTAATTATTATTACTAAAAGTATTACTTAGTAAGCGCGGAATGGAATGTGTAAAAGAACGCTTACCGATGTTGGCCTTCCTGCACAGCTCGTAGGGCCCGGAGCGCACGGCGTACTTCACCTCCGCGTGCTCGTCGTCCTCGGGCTCGGCCGCCTCCACCGCCGCCGCCGCCTCCTCCGGGTCCTCGCCGTTCTTCTCCGCCTCCTCGCGAGCCGCCCTCCTGATATTCCAGATCGTAGCATAAGTATTGCTATCACTGCACTCGAGCTTGTGAAGCGCTCAATCGTAAGGCTGTTTAAGGCGTGATAAGAACGTTTAAAACCGGCTCCTCTGGTGTTGTTCAAGTCCATTAACGACTGTGACCACCACCATTGACTAGCCCATCTACCTCTTTGCTTGGTTAAATGAACATAAAAAGAACTATTTGAGTTCATACCCCTGAAAGAGTTTACTATATGATGTAATCAGCTCACTGCACTCCACAGACATCCCTTCAAGCTAAAGTTCTACAATACAAGCAATCCTTAGTGTTGCAAAAACTGTATATATCCCTTTCAGTCTTACTTTCTCTCCTCCAATTCTTTTTTCTTCTCCTTGGCGCGCTGCACTTTCTGCATCTCTGGTAACTCCTTAGAATAGTATAGCAGGAAGTGTGTATGAACGTCGCGCAATTCTTCCGGGGTCTGAACATTCTTCAACCTGCGAATGGAATAATTACCATCAAATTATCATCTGACAAATTTCCTAATTTTTAACCTCTCTGGATTAGAAATGTGATAAACGGTTGAGTGATCAACCACATAATTAAGTTTTTTTAAGGACGGCGGAAGATGAACTGTGCTTGCCAATGAGAAACAATAAAATATACTCACCTTTCAATATCTTCGTCCTTGATGACTCTCATGTTGTCTGGGATCGGTGCGTCGGGGTTCACCATCAGCTTATCCAGCTGGAAGTCGCGCATGTTTTCAAGTAATTTAAGCAGATTCTCTTTGCGCTGCTTCAGCTGGCACCACTACAAATTAAAAATGAATACGTTGAAATATGCTACAAATAAAAAGTTGTGTATCGTTAAATCGACAGATTAGTATTTTTCATGTAAACATTTGCAAATCAAACTTTACTTTCAGACTTTAAAAACTGTTGTTACTACTGTTCTGGAACTCACTTTATGTACAAATATTAGCGACACCCTGAAAATTTTACGAAATGAAAGTCGTATGTATTTTTTAAAGTGCATTAAAATACACAACAGATTAGAAATAATATTCTTTACCTTAGCATCGTACTTGTAGACTTTCCACAGGTCATTGATGCTGAGCTCCGGTTGAACATACTCCTTTCTATAGAACGCTATAAAAGGCACCTCCAGTGTTTGGTTTCTCATGAAGTCTAAAGCCTGTCGAATTTTTACTACAGTGCTTGAACCCCTGCAAAAGTATATTATGTGAAATGTGTGTCATACAACATAAATGTATCTTTGCTATCACACTACTGCATTGCGAGGCTAGTTAGATCCTCAAGGTGAAGCCGTACACCTCGCAACTCAGGACACGACAACCTGTTACGGTCATTGATACGGTTAGGTCTAGTTTTTTTAAACGAGCAATATTAGTAACCTACCGTCTTGACCGTTCCCGTGACTCTTGCGAATCCGCCTTGGACACGGGCGCTTTCACAAACGCCTGCTTATATATCCATTCGGCCTCGTCCTCCAACTCTGTACTGCCTTCCTCCACCGGTGTGATCGGCACCTCTCGGATCTGCATTCGTTCTGGGATATCAGTCTTACGTATCTCATTGTCCAAGTCAGTGAAATGACTCCTCTTTAATTCGCTGGGTTCGTAAATTTCGAATATGGACTTTTTGCTTGGACGTTTCGCTTTGCCCTTCTTTGTACGCCGCCTTTCGCCTGAAAGATACATGTTCAATTCGGTATTAGATCGATGTTACCAACACATCTGGAAGAACTATAACAACACAAGGTTTTGATTTTTTTTTTAGATGACAATGTACTCTTGTGATTTGGAAGCAACAATTTATTACTAGCACATAATAAAATGTATGTCTTTAATTCCTATATTCCTACCCTATTCTATATGTGTACATATTTATGACAATATGCCAGAGAGTAAATCGATAAATCGTTTTAAGGAGCAAGGGATGTGTCAAAACTCACGATAGGCCATCATGTGAGCTAACTAAAGTCATAACGGAACATAGCAATATATCTTTTCTTAATTTAAAAGTGCTATGAGTATTGTCCATCGGACTTAACTCTGGACATATCATAGCCTGAGGGGCGCCTAAAGCTAAATTATCGCTTTAACCACGTACGATGTACATTAGGTGTACATATAAGTATGCCTTAAAATAAATAAAACAATGCGAATCAAAAAGGTCTAAGATGATTCTGTTCTACATTATGTCCAACTAATTAACGGACGAACGACATCCTTACCTTCCTCCTCCTCATCCTCGATATACTCATCCAAATCCTCGTCCTCTTCGTCCTCGTAATCCTCTCCACCGTACTTTTCAAATTCATCATAGTCAAAGTCTACACCAAATATATCTTGACCTTCCTGCAGTGACCTGTTATGAAATATAGCACAAATCTATTTAAATTCATTCATTTGTGTACAAAGTCATGTACCGACTACAACAATATACTTATGAAATTACAACTTACGCATCAGTAAATATGGGTTTGCGTTTCTTTTTCCTTTCTGCAATGGGGCGGCCATCGTCGTCTACGATGAAATCATCAGCATCTGACTCCAAGTCCTCATTGTCATCGTCATACTCGGCTTCCCGTGGGGCGGCGGATTCAGATCGATTTTCATCTTCCTATACAATTTTTTAACTTCACACTAGATTCCCTTGTTCTATGTGTTTTGTATTCCATCGGCGCACACACTCACTCACGCACACACACACACACACACACACACACACACACACACACACACACACACACACACACACACACAGAGAGAGAGAGAG
>DWDX01001829.1:0-17046 GCA_018245675.1 Agara michaeli | reverse complement strand
CAATTAGGCATCGGAATGAGCACATTTAGACACAGGGCGGGACTATTTGTCATTCATTTGGGAAACGAGGTGACATGGACATGGGCGCGGCCGTGCCAATTTAGTGTTTCTATTACGGGACATTGCTAACGACGGACAGCCGCCACCTCACAAACGAGTAAGTATATTATTGCACACAAATAAATGTGTAAAAAAATGCATTTCACTTATAAATTGAAATATGAAATGTTTGAGCTCTGGGAGAGTTTTCAATATTTTTTAAGAAAATGTTTTAGATACGTTAAGATCAGATTCCAACACCCGAGGCGTCAACTATTTCAATTTCATTTATCGTTCAACAGAAAATTACTTATGCACTTTAAACGTTGTTCAAGCAGACAGTTGGTTCGCACATTTCTATATTTTCTTGTATTATAGAAAGGAATGTGTTTATAAGATAAAAATACCGCCAGTCGAATATCTAATTAAATTAAAAGTGAAGTATAATTTTAATTAAAAGAGTAAGAAACCAAAACGAAATTTCAAATGTAAAATAATATAAAAACAACTCGAATATTAAATCCTACACGCAGAGCGAAAGTGCATGAAACCCAATAGTACTTACATTTCATTAACACGTATTTATATTCAAATTTACTTTACTCGGCTTCTGCGTCAGAACAACGTTTAGCTCTTACCCCTCTTTGGCGCTAAAAACTGAACAAAGAACGATATTTTTGCTTCATTTCCATCTCACTCACCTGCGTAATAGCTAAAACAAAAGATTGTAAAAACGGTCACGTAGCAAACGGACTGCCAGAATTATAAGTTTTTCAATAATGAACAGTATTTCCTTCGGCACATTTATTATTTATGACACTGCCAGCATGTTCTTGTAATTTTGAATATTTCATTTAATTAATACAAACCTAGTTACATCGGGGTATCGAGCGATCGCTATGAGTTATTAATCCTCTTGAACGATTTAGTGGGTTCAACATTAAATTTAGTACTATTAATATTGGTCTGAAGATTAGTCCCTTTACGGAAGCTCGCCCTTCAATTAAACTTTTACATTTAACAAAATTTGTCCAATATATGAAGGACAACTATTAAGCGAGTTATCTATTTGAAAGAAAAACAAAACCTGTCATTATTTATTTCTTTCAAATACCAAACAATGGCAGCGATTACAATTTGAATTTTGAGACTAATAAACTCTTTGTTTCACAGCAGTATTCACAACACGATAAAATTTAAACACACCCATATACAATTAGTTTCCAGTTCATAATATAAGATTAACTATTTGATATGTAAGAAAATTTATTTTTCTTTATTGTGCAATAAGCCTGCGTTTGACTGCGAATTCACCTGATGGTAAGTGAGGCGCAGTGTAAGATGTAGCGCGCTTTTCTAGAAAGTACCTATTTACTCTTGTATTTTCGACGAAATAGGTATTGTTATAATACAAACAGCTATCCGATATGAAGAAAAGGTTTCAGGTGTAAAAATAAAAAGTAAAGAAAAAGTAAGTAAAAGCAAACATATATATTTTGACTTTTTTACGACCGCAGTTATACCATTGAAAAGGTTAAACAGAATGTAAACCGCAAATAAAGCCATTAAATATGCGAGTAATGGAACTCAATCAAACAACACTAATAAGCGAGCCAAGCGGGAATTTGTCATGTGGATATTCGCGCAATGGCAACCGCGTCCAGCGCGAACAAACATAGTGACAGTTCTGTGCCACAACTGAGTGAACGCGAACACAGACGCTACTTATTAAACTCTTAATTACATACAAAAATATTCAAGGAAATTATAATTTTCTCTATACTGAAGTAAAACCGTAAGTAGACAAATAGCTTAGCGGAATTTGTCATGTCGTCCCTAATATATATGACGCCGTAGTCTACGACAAGACAGTAAAGGCTAGTACAAAATATAACATTCTAAACTGTTAATTAAAAAGTATTTAAAGTCATTACTTATATTTATTGAAATAGAACAACAGAACTAAACAAATTACTTACTGACTTAGAGCATTTGTTACGTTTCCCGCCCTAATAAATATGGCAGCTGCCCTGCACTACATCTCAGTAAATGCTAACAGAAATATTACGTAATAAACAGTTAATTAGATACGTATTTAAAACGTTATTTGTCATATAGAGTATAGGTGAAATAATAACACCAGATTTAGTTCGTTAGGTTTAGCGAATAACTATGATTAACAAACCAATGGATTAAAGTAATATATTAAAGAAGTAATATTTAAGTATTATTTCCAAAACTATCCTTGCTTAACCAAAAGATAATTTGTATTCATCTGTTGTCTATTCATTGCGCGCTTTTAGTAATTAGTAATAAGTTATTCATGTAAATACTAGTATTTACATGAATTACTTAGAATAACATGTTACTAGTAACAGCCAGACAATTATTAATTAGTAAGTATCGGAATAAGATAGCTTCAATTGAATATGAACAGACTCTGAACTTTTAAAAATAGCTGACAATGTGACATATGGATCGTTGTATATAAATAAGGGCACTGAAACAAATTAGTTCTCAAAAGCCTGGGTGTCACAATGATTCAACCAGAAAATATTAAATACTTTCGTCATGAAAATGCCATGTGTGCAGCTATATTTTTTTTAGGAAACAATACTACGAATTACATATAAGTACGCAATGTAAATTCAATTAGCTAACCTAGATCTGTTGACAAGTTGTCATGTAGACACTCGTGGTGCGATGGTAATCACGTTTGCCGCGAGCAAACAAGCCAATGGTGACACACAACGTACTCCGCACTAATTTTACATTTAATTTTCCCTAGTACCTACTAATGGTGTCTAAAAGGAAATAGAGACAGGGACAAAAGATCGTAGGTAATACAGAACTACCTAATTTGGCATACTTGGTATAATAGGTCTCGTCTATACTAAACATGTACAGTATTTACAAAATTGCGTATAAATAGTTACGGATATAATATTGCTAAGTTATAATTTGCATGATCTAAATAGAAAACATGGTTATTTAAAATATTTAAATTACTATCAGTTTTATATAGAAATGATATAAACAAATTTGCAATAAAAATGTGACTTGTTAGCGTGTACATATTTTAAATACTCACTGACCTTATACAATTTGTTAGGAATCACCTTTAAAATTATTTAACACACTTTTATTGCATTTTATTTATAATTAAAACGACAAGTCAATACATTGCTATCATATGCTCGTTTCGTACATTTTACATAGTTATATTATTAGGCGTGGCAACATTGCTAACATTTTGAACCATGAATGCAAAGTTTTCTTTAGTACGACCGTTAGTGTAGTGTAGAGATAAGAAATTGTTTGTTACAATTAATACATAAACTGATTAGTGGATATATATATTAAGTAAATTAAATACGCAAATATAGCATAATTTTCATTACATAAACACATGTTTTCATACGTTGTCAATCTACTCTCCCTATATTCATAGTCTATAAAAGAAGGTTCATCATTACGGAAACTATAAGCCCGGACGAACAATCATATAGACGGGCAAGAAAATTAAATTGCACAAACACTTTTTGACATTTTCTTGCAATTTGTAGAACCATAGCTTGAACTTCGAACAAGCTAAATAAGAACAACATTTTTGTCAGAATGTCAAGTGAACAAGTATTAAATAGAAGGAAACAGAAAATCGTGAGCCTTAACATTACACGAGATCATTAAATCCTCCCTAACGAGATGATTAATCAGTGGAAGATCTCCTTTAATGCTTATAAATCGAGAGGTCTGTAATAAATGCAACATTATAATTTAAATATTTCTTCTCTTTTTTGAAATGTCGTGTTCATTAGGGAACGGTTGCTTCGTTACATTTTATTTAAATCGGCCTAGATATTTTTTATACCACACAAGTACTGCAGCATAATAAACCCGCTGTCATATGGTAAAATATTTATGTCCGTCCGTAATACATATTTTAATAGCACTCTGATAAACTTTTGGGACATTTTCGTGATAACGGTTACCGTTAGGATGTCATACGAAGTCAGTCACAGCTATTTTGATTCACTTCAGCAACGCAGTCTGGAGAGATTGATAAGTGTACTGGGAGCATAAACATTACCCCAATTACCTACATTACTGAAGAAGCTATGTTACTTGCCTAGAAATGAATATTCCAGGTATTTATATATCTAAGAGATAATATACTTTGCTGCTATTTTAGGTAACGACAAGAAAAGTAATAAATGATATATAGCCATAAACACAGACAAGTTGGGGATAAGAACAAATCTGAGCAGAAAACAAATACAGAATCTCGACGTGCCAGTAACAAATAGTTGATTTCCCTGAGCAAATATGCGCACACCTACACGGATATCGCAAATAATAAAGCGGGGAATCGTTTTTGTGTTTTGTCACGTTTGAGTTACTCGGATGTTTAGATTACTTTTAGCTTCGGTAACGGTTACGTCAGGCACGTTTTGTGTAGTTAAGCGTTATTTATACGGGATAAAGTGTTAGCAAAAACTTTTACTGATATTTAGAGCTGAAATATGACTTCAAATTCAATTAACGCACGGTATAAAATGTATTGAATGGCAGTCCAATACATGTATGATATGCATTCAATATTAATAAAACCTTAAATTATGTGATGTGAAAAAAATAACTTCCTAATATCAAAAATAAAAATGACCATAAAAATTTGATTTTACTTAACCTTAATCCCGGCAAACCCAAGCAGGCAATTTATTAAAACTTCTTATTTAATCTCTCAAGTTATAATTTTTGCGGAAAAGTCCACGTAAACTTGAAGATAAAAGAAACAAAACAGCGGAAAGCTTTTTCAGACTGTTATCAAAGGCCGTTATCTTTTGACCTGAAAAGTGGAATTATATTTTGTTTCTTCCTATAAGAAGTAAATAAGTTAGTGAAAGCGGAGACGTAATTTAAAAGTTACCTCAGCGAGGTCCTTTCCCTGCAAGACTGATTTACAGAATGCCTACAGACCCCATAATAATATTCAAATAAAATTACTTAAGAATGATGAATCAAAGGGCAGTGCCGCTACGGAAAATGACTGTTTAATATTTCATTACTTCAGTTGAATATTAATGTTTTCGCCACGAAACCAAAATATAACCATAATGATATTACAAATGCGAAATAAACTCGGTCTGTGCATAAATACACATGTACATTTTTACCTTAAAACTATTACACCGATTGACATACAATTTAATACGGAAATAGTTTAAACTACGGGGAAGAACATAGGCCTATTTTTTTTTATAATTAGTTTTCTTAGCCTATTCTACATGAAATATCAATGGAGGTTTTAAGTAAGGTCATCAAGGGTATTATTTAAAAATAAAGTTTTATTTTAAATTTCGAAAACAATCAAATGTATTTTCCTATTTGCGTCCAGTGAAACAAGCGTGTAACACCTACAATATTATATTAGAGATACATATTTAGTTTATAGTCGTTGGTGCATAATGTGAACTCTTTGATGGATGAAGCATACATGACGGATGTACCATTAAGTAATTAAAATGAAAATAACTGGCTTACACGGGAACAATTTATAATTAAATTAGGCAGACGTCAACGCGCAATTTCGGCGAAACGCTAATACAATAGACGTGTTTAATATACAAAAAGCTATAATTAATAAGAATAAATTAACAAGGGACGCGTTATTAGTATTATTTGCATGACAACGAAATTAAAAACGAGCTCTCATTTCTGTTTCATCCATTTGCTTAATGGACTTATATGGCACCAGGGACTTCGCGCTCCAACTTTCATCATACTAAAAGCAACGTACGGAAAATGCCCTCAGATTAATAAAGTTCATATTTCCTCTTGCTTGCTGAGTATTTACCCCCACAATCTGTACTGCTTACAGCTCAACTGAAAAGCTGAAACTCAGTTTAGTCTATTTAATTCCACGGGATGAAATCGGCTTCAACCTCGTAATCTTTTAATAAAACGAAACTCTTTTCGCGCGCATGTTTTGTTTTAGAAAGATATAGCGAGGTGCAAAATACTAATGTGATTACATTTCGTTGAAAAATGTTATGTTTAAACTAGTTCGCTTGGATGATTTGATGTAAGCAAACTGATTACACCTCGGCTTACGAATTCAGAGTCCGGGTTTGTGGACCAAGCTAAAGACTAATTATATTATTGCAACAATGTACTATGTAACAATAATTACATTGCTTTGAATGTTAGCATATAATAATAAAAATAATAATACTTAGGACAAATTTCACACACGGTTATCTGATTTCTAATTAGTCATTGAAATGTCTGTGTTATGGTAATCCGACATACTATATACTATTATAATACTTAGATCCTGCATTATTACACCCAGACTCAGAACAAACAAATGTGATCGTCACACAAATGTCTGCCCTGGGTGGGACACGTATCCGAGATCTCCGACTTAGCAGCCAGGTTCCCTAACCTACAAGATCGACAGTCTAGTCCAGTTTTAATAAAAAAAAATAATTTAGAGTGTAAACAGTAGAAATTAGAAAGCGCCATGGTGCTCGGACCCGTTTGAAGCCCTGTGGAATGAAGCGACACTGTGCTAAATGTATTATGTCACTGTCCTTCGACCACAGCACCACGCGATACTGGCTCACGGCACATAGAGAGAAGTGGACTAAGGGAGGCGAATTAGCGTGAAATTCACAAGTTCTGTATAAGTAAAAATTGTAAATGCATGTATTGTAATGCATATATTTGATTTTAATTAAATGATTTTGGTAAAGTCATCAAAGGCAACATCCGCAAACTATAGTATTGAGTCATACAATTTTATCTATAAATAATACAGCGATTATATTATTACGTTCCGGTTTGTTGTGACAGTTTCAATATTAGTTATATGTAGAATAACCACAAACAAACATAAGTGAGAGGAATACCGTGAAATTATACAGCGACGTATTACACACGCCCGGCGGGACGGAGTAGCGTGACAGAACGTTAATAGTAGCCGACAGTGGCCGCGTATTTTAGACAATATAAGCCAAACCTGTTAGTCTAGTGGTTAGAGAACCTGACAGCCAAACCGGAGATCGTGGGTTCCATTCCCACCCAGAACAAACATTTCTGTAATGAGCACATTTGTTCATTATATTTTGGTGTAATAAAAATATGTATCTATGTATTATATAGTACGTATATCTGTGTTTATCAGCTGTCCGGTTACCATGCACAGGCATTTACTTTCCTAATACGGAATCAGTCAGCCGTGTGTGGAATTGTCCCAATTATTATTAGATATTATTATACTTGCGCTGTGATATGAACAATACGAGTACATTACACTAGTACCACACTTAAAATATAGAACGTGATTAAAACGGAACGCAGTATAACAGTAGATGCGAGCAATAACGTCAAATTAGTAATGCAATAAATACTAAGTGCGTTATACGTGGAGAAGCAAAGAGGAATGAGCGTGAAATTAGTCAGCGACATGTTCCTGCATGCCAAAGCCTAGCGGAACAGGACGAGCGGACGCTAATGGCAGGAAGCAATGCCCGTATACGTAGCGTACATGCAAGTGACACCCGAGGGAACGGTTTGTCATCAAACAGCACTTGGTCGTAAATTCGAAATTACGAAATTGCATTCGGCATATGGAATGTATTAGTTTGTTCCTAATTAATGAACTTTCAATACCAGCAAATAAATTTTCAATACCGTTAGATATTATAGTTCCTCTATGTAAAATGCAACATATGTACTTATTCTAAAGCAAAGAGAATTTCTAAGCAAGTTTATACATAAAAACTTGACTGCGCCAATTAATTAAATCTGTGGATATATTAAAGTAAATACCAGCTAAGCGGGTTCCAGTTCCAGCCATAACCTTTTAAAGAAATGTTACTATTACGTATTTGATTTGTATCTATGTATAATGTTTCTTTTATACTTTTATGGTTTTAACTACAACTGTATGTACATCTTTTATACCGTGTATACAGATCTCCAGATATTACAAACAAGCCGTTTTTTTCTTTCTTTCTTTCTTTTGCCAACATTACCTACAACTAGATCCCAGTAGAACCAATCATACGATGGCCCCAAATTTTTCCTACATCGACATTGACAAATGAAAAAGCTAAAGAAACAAAAAAGTCAAATCAAATATAAAATCCGATGACATTTTCAATGCAAATGAATTTTATATAAGTAATTGTAACAGCTCTTTGCGAGAATCGAACCATGTCACAATTGATCAAGCGCGTAGCGGACCCTGACGTCAACACTTAATTTGTATCGCAACATGTAACATATAAATAGGGCTCTTTCAATATTCAGAAACAGTATAAAATTAACACCGCTTTTTTGTGAACAATTTTATTGACATGAAGTGAAAAAATTATATACTCTCACTGGTCATAACTAAAACGAAGAGTTTTAATGATGGCCCTATTAAGGCATAGCGATATGACATAATAATGTCATATACGACAAAGTGAACTTATTTTGACCTATTTATGAAAAACGTAACGTCGTCATAACAGATGTACGTACTAACAAACTTTAGTGATTATGTAATGGAAAAAATATTTTTTATTTCAGTACTTAGTTGTTTTTTTTTCAAGTTTTTTAAACATTTGCGTTCGCGTTGTTTTTAATTGGTATAAATAACTGGATCGATTCAAACAATGAATGGTAGGTATACGCCGCGACTGCGTAAATAGATAGTAAAAGAACTTAACATTGAGCAGTAAGTCTGGTCTGAGTAATATTAAAAAAGAGATGGAAAGTTTCTCGGCGTGTCTCGTTTACATCAACACCATTGTTTGTGGACGGAGCTTACCATCAATCTGAAGGTTAACTTACCATATTAGGCTTCGCCACGCTCGTAATAACTTTTACACTGATGACAAGTGAGTCAGTTGGTGATAAAGATCCATCTAAGTTGATTTGTCTAGTCCGACGTCGCCTGTTCACCGTATAGCTGACCGAATATTAATGTTGTTTATAACTTTGATGTCTGTTGCACACCAAAATCTGCATATTCCCCACATATATTCATACTGTATATGCCAACGATCCTATAAAAGTGAGTGGTAAAAATGTACAGTAGTACCTACTACAATTACGAAATGTTTTACAAAGAAAACAAGAATTTTAATATCAATTGATATGTGTACGTTAATACTCGAGTCGTGATAATCACAAGTTATATTAAGGTTAGTGCTTTTTGTAACAAGATAAAATTAATTCCTTGACAATGTTTTTCCATATTTTACTACTATTCCAGTTGCAAATACTCCTACTACGCATATTGAAATATGCATCGTGTTCACTCCATCTGTAACGCGTTGCCGGTAAATAAGGACAAATCCAAAACCGGTTTGTGTGCATTTTATTCAAAATTCAAATCGTGTACATAATATATAAATGATCTTAACTACACACCGTAGGGTGTCGCCTGCGACTTGTTACGAATGGAAGTGTGCTCGCAGAAACAGGAGTGTGCATATTTAATGTTGACGTAGAATGGGTAAGATAACACCAAGTTGAAATGATCTTGGCAAACCTGGAGCGGTACATCTTGTGAATAATGTCCGCTATACAAAAGTTACTATAACGAACTTTAGTGCAGTAGAACTAAGTCTGCCAAGTCCTAATATAAATTGCTTACATAAATAATATTTTATTATTGTGGCAAGGTAGCTATTTAAACTTTGCAGAATTTACAAAAAATTGACCCTGAAACTACATAGGTATGTAATATAATACAGTACTTATATAGATATTTTTATTGCAGCCAGCACACAGTCAACATATGTGCTCAGTACACAATTGTTTGTCCTGGATGGTCACGGAACATCCGGTTTAACAGTTACAAATCTATTTATATGAAATCATTTATATGAAATCCCAAATCCAGCACAATTTTACTCAAACAGTTCTAATAACCATGAGTATGTATAGAGGACCAAACGTGTAGCTAGATATGAAAATATAAACAAAACTTTATGGCTTATTAGCATAATGAGATAATTAATATAAGGCAAAGACTTTCACTGGTACTTTTAATCGCTGTATACTTGTACTTACCCACTAATTGCTTAAGTTCCGAAAGATTAATTTATTAAGATCCTTCGAAACTTCTCGAATCCTTTTTGCGTAAGCCTAAAGTTACACCGCTAACATGTGGTAAATTATAATGGTTTCTATAAAGAGGTATATACACCGTCTGTCTGAGTTATCTATTATTGTGCCGTTCACAACACTATCTTTTCCACTTTACCTTTACTACACATGATACACATTCAGAACTGCTAAATATCTGTGACAAATTCATAGAAAAAAAACTATGTATATTCATAAAAAAAAAAACAACTATGCAAGCTTTAATACCTTGCAGAGAGAGTTATTGGAGGTGAAATGTGATCGTAATAATTAAAACAGAAATTTGTACTTACAAGAGTAAAGTTGATTTAATGATGAAGTTTAAATGATTGTATGGGCACTTGAATTGGAAAAAGCGATTATATTTACACAGAAAGCCATGTTTGTCGGATCAAATGTAAGACGCTTAAGCCGTCCGTAGATAAGCATCAGGCCTCGCATTAAATCACCGGCTTGTCAGAGCGCTGGAAAGTGGTCATAATCGTGTCGTGTCGCATTAATAAGAACATTATGATGATTGATTATAATCCATATTGTTGTTGCTAATTGGAGCAGTAGATCTGAAATGTAGGAAGACAATAGTTATAATAGAAATACGAATAGCGAAACATACGAAAAGATACTAGAACCTTCCTTATAAGATTCGAAGTCGTAGCAGAACATTTGTATGAAAGTAATTTGTAAGAGCATATAACGCTTAAACTTAACTCGAAAATATTATATTTTATTATTATCAAAGTATGTAGTTTCAAAAATCTTGTTCACAGCGTTCTCGTTTCCAATATAAACATTTACAATTACATACAGACATATATACAGTTTACAATTAATATCATAATTAACATTTCTGTTTTTTTTTGGGCAATAAAATGTAATAACAATTACATGAAAATTTTTCATTACAATTAATTACATTTATGTAATTATTACGAAAATACTAATAAAGAAGATTTACGCAATAAAATTAAGCGCTCATAGCCCTGGGGCGTTGCAGATGGCAAACGATTTGTAAAGATAAGCAACGCAGGCGGCGGACGGCTCTTACGCGGATGGCCGCTTGTGGCGAATATCCTAAGCGCTTCCGCGTCTCAGAGGTTACGTTGAAAAATTTGTTCGACTGTTGTTGTTACATAGCCATCGTTGAAATTTATCGAAATCTCCACTCCTGAACTCCTGAACACTGTCGAACTCTTGACGAAGTCTGGTCTAGTACTATGCTATAAAATTTAAAAAAATAAAATAAAAAAAATACAGACGAATTGAGAACCTCCTCCTTTTTTTGAAGTCGGTTAAAAATAGAAGTCACAAAACGAAGTGAGTCGCGGCTAAAAACAAATTCAGTTTATAAAGATGTCTTCAATGGAAATTAGTTCTCTGAACTGTTATGATTGAATATCTAATTGAATGCTTAATCAATTGTAAATAAGGGTGCTTGCACAAAGTAGGTTACATCATCTGTCTACTTTTGGGATCAATATTAAAAGGAATTTTCCTTTAGATTACAAAACTATCATGAATCTAATAAGGTAATAACGTAGAAGTTTTTTTCATCATTGTAAATCTTAATTTCAAGTAGTACGTGATTAATCAGTCTGGGCTGTACATAGAATGCCTCATTGACACAAGACATATTTCAAGTATGTATATGTATGTGTTGTGTATATATGTATGTGTTAAAATATTATTCTTTTATAAATTCTGTTCAAGTTCAAACCATTCGTGGATATTTACAATTCTGCAGAGCACATACGAGTAGCGGGATTTAGAGCTGTGCTTATACGTCAACGACGCAAAGGAATTATTTTCAGCAAGACATAAAAAGCGAAAAACTTTTGCATACTGTATTATGACGTCACGTACAACCCATCATTTCAGCCATATTGTAAGCAAGAAACATTATATGCTGTTGTTGTATCTTTTGAATCGTAAATAACAAATGTGAGCAGCGAACTTTTGCGACGACATCCTGTTTATATCGAGATTTTCATACACGCCATACTCTTCTAAGTGCCTCCTTACCACCGAACATAAAACTGCAAGGTAAGCAGCCCATAAGGAAAACATGTCTCCGGAAGCCGTAATAAAGAAAAACATCTTAGTAATGAGTTACATTTCCGCGAAATAACAAGGTCTGCAAAATTCTGTACAAAAACTTTTCGAAGAGAAATTACTTACAAAAAATATTCCTTTAAAGCATGTCAGATGTTAGACGCGCAAGCTTCTTTCCTCTTTCGAGATAACTTTTCCGGGTAATGTAAAAAATATTACCTAATATAAAGTCGGTAGTTGCTAACTGTAAGTTGCAAGCTAGGCAGGCTCTCACATACACCCTCTACTCGAGTCGGCCACTGGCCCTGGTTACTGCCTGCTACTGAAGTATGCTACAAGTATGTTTTGCCACTTGGCTGTCATTCCGTGCTTGAATCTTAAGTGCCAATTTACCTGCGCTTCAAAATCACACCTGTGTACATGACATCCATTTGATGATACGGCAATCTCATTTCCTACTTTGACTTTTAGGATTATGTAAAAATATAGTATTATTCAAGAATATACTGGTACCCTTCCTGTCAAAGTCTGAACGAACGTTCTGTAAAGTGAATGAAGCCATTCCAAGAAAATGGTAAAGGACTTCCTTTTTCAAATATCGTCCATTTTTGTCTTATATACATATTAATGAAAGTGGATGAAGTGGAATATGGCGACCATTTCATAGAACATACTGATCTTTATACATATGAGATCCTACTTTATAAAACATACACCGATTTTATCTATTACATTTAACATATTTCCGCTTAAGACGTTGACATAAAGTCTTACGGTGCTACTGGACTAAAGACTGAAGGGTTCGTATACCAGCAAACTCTTATACTAGCACAACATTATCCATATTTATACTAAAACAATTAAATGGAAATGTCTCTATATGATGTCAAAATAACAGTTTTTTACTAAATGTTATCGTGTAAAGAGTAACTTGCTTACTTTTATTCATAGTAATTAGGTTATATTTCATAGCCAACTAAAAACGAAAACCCTAGTGAAATCCCGGGCGCAGCTAGTTCAGAAATATATTACCCTTTCATATTCAGACAACATTTCGTGATACTTTGGCAAATTTGACAATAGGACATTTGTTTCTAGATTGGGTACATATAATTTTGGCATCCCCACTCTGTCTTCTTTGATTGCGCTGTGTATAGGGTGATCATTACATTCGGATCACGTTCTGTATCCGTACGCACCATTAAATTATGTATTTTATTATCCATTGCAAAATATGGGATAACATTGCATTCACTACAGTAGATTAAGTCGAAGCTCCTAATTTATTAGAAACATAATAACTGGCTGTATTATATCGTTTGAGCGTATATGGAATGGAGACGCAGCGAGCGCGATCATCTCGAGAAGCGTGACGATTGATGGAAGGAAAAGTTTTATAAACATTTCCAAACTCAGGAGACTGCGTCAAGCTCAAGCAATCGGTTGTTATTCCACTATTGAGGTAGAAGACGCCTTATTCACTGAAGGTATCCTAATGTTTAACATGACGCTTGGACGATGGAGGGAGCTTCACGCATTTTACTGTTCAGAAGAACCCTACCCAGCTATAGTGCAAAAATGAAGTAATATATTTAATGAATCTAAAAATACACCCATTTTAAACTTTTACTAATATCGCTGTGTCTGCCAAAAAGCAATAATACATAACATGGTTATTATGTATTCTGTGTTTTACTTGCTGTGTATTTTGTGTTTTTATATGCTGTAGATATAAGATATCATATCGAAAGTACAAGCCTGATATTTAACACAAGCAATATTATACTTTCAATCGAAGAAATGGAGGAAATTTATTGATGTTTTATTGAATTCAATGTAATATATTTTTATTGTCATTGTGCTAGAGAAGTTTGCGGTAAAAACTTTAACATACTGAAAATTTATGCGTAGCGTTGGACTGAAACTATTTATGGATACCTAGACAATTGAGCTGCTACCTCGTTTTTTTCCACCTGCTGGGTACAAGTCTTTAGCAGTTGGCGGATATTTTTAGACCGCTTTTAAGACGTTAAGTAACTACAAGGACCGACTGTTTAACATGCCCTCAGAAGTACGGAAATGCTTGTGGAAATGTAGCGGTCGCCCATTGAAGTGTGGACGATGCCAAACATTTCAATTTCATAATACTACTAGTGTACGGCCTTTGCTTTATAATGGCGGTGGAAACCATTGTAATGGCCTCGTAACCAAATCTCGGATAATCCTTCGGAGTATTAAACTTCCACTTTAATATAACTTAAACAATGCGACCCACTCGAATACAACAATAGCGAACTTTTGCTCCTAAGACATAGTTTTATCTCTCGATCCTTTTATTGCTACGTTTATGCGGTTTAGTTGCTGGAAAACGGTTATTAGGGATTCGTCATTAAACCTGTGGCGCCAAGAGAAACACATTTGAAATGTCCAGCTAGTATTAAAATTTTAAACACTAATATGTAACTTTATATAAAAGACATTTCTAGTCACATATATTATAATATAATATAATCAGATCAGCTACCAACATTTGCTTATTGAGGCCCCTTAGTCATGGAAATGACCTTGAAAATTTGGCTTTAGCGAGCATCCGCCCAAGAACCGACTGAACCAAGTTTAGCTTTTTCTGATATACCGTTTGCAACTTTGGCACCGCCTCAATGCTATGAGCACTCTTATATGCCAAGTCCTGTTAACAGCTAGTAAATATAAAAACACGAGTAAAAAAAAATGTAAATTTTACACATTTTGGAATCAATGAAAATATCTGTTACCTTACCTTAGGTATGTGTACCTAATTTACCAAATTATACTATATAATAAATAATTAAATGCAAATATAAACAATGGGTAAAATGAGCACTCATGCAATAAACACTATAAATAAAATTACCAATATATGGGTATATCGTAAATTATTTTCACTCTCGAAGCGTCAGTGAATACCGTAATGGAAGGGTGTAATAACCAAAGTACCTATATACAAAAGTTATATAAACCTTTACAGGTCATTGAATTATTATGATTAATTTTATATAAAGTCTTTGATGCTGAGTGATGAGGAAATTCTAGTGTTCATATATTATAAGCTTGTTAACTGGAATATGGTATCTAATAATGTGCTTGTAACTAATTTAAGTGGAGCCCATGCAAGCTCATAGTGGAACCGTATCAAATTATAGCGGCCCAATTTACGTCTCATTAAAAAGCGACGTAATAACATGCACTCCGTAGTATGATTATATACGTTTAAACAGATTTTTGAATTATATCCATTATTGAATTGACATAATCTTCTAAGTGTGTATGTAAATGTACTTATCCCAAATTATCATCATCACTTAGGTTGACTGGTAGAAAATAGCATATAGCATTAAGTCCGCCATTAATTACCAACAATTAAGTATAAATAATAATAACCATAAATATTATCTATACTACTTGGTCGTTACGAGCAAATGAAGACAAATAAAAATGTAACTCATCACAACAATATTATCCATAACTTCCAATAATGAACCTTTGAAAATAAATATGAGGTACGCTTAATATACATAATGTATTTAACCGATTATATAATACTCTGAATGTTCACATGGTTCGTAAAAGTTCCTGTGTCTGTTCTTGTATACAGGTAGTTGAGAGAAACTAAAGTATGAGGTGATGATCCCCACTGTATTAATACAAGTTTTCATTTTATAGGTACACGGAAAGTGAGGCGAGGTAAAGTGCTGGAGTCCGGCACAAAGGTAAATCGCTTCAGGCTATTATGAATATTACTATTAAATTATCGAATAATGTTTAGTCAGAAATAGAGTTGGCGTTTAGATAGAGTTACTACAAAAGGATCTAAAAATATTTTTTTTTCATTCTCTGTTAAAAAATTATAATAATACTGTACCGATAATATCTGTAAATGAATTGACTAACGTAGAAGCTATCTACGGACTGCAACACGCGTACATGTATAATGGGGTTCGATCGCTCTAATCTGTGCTTAGTTGAAGATACCATTTCGAGCATCTGCTCGTTTGCATTCTGATAAGACGTATAAGAGAATGCCACACGCCGATCAGTTTTAGTCGGCAGCAGTAAATGTCTATACTCAATATTTATACTTACATATTAACGTCAAATTTATGTAATTTATACATATAATATATACATATAATATATACGTATACCTACTATAGTATACAGTATCTATCTGAACTACCCGAGGTAGGAAAGCCTTAGTCTCCCTCGTCACTTATATCCATCAACATTCGCATAGTCGATCTGTTTTGTCGTCGTTCCGTCCTTCCATTCTTTCAACATACCATTGAAATAATACAAAGTACAAAGATTAAAGAAATCTTTAAAGAAGACTATGTTTGACGTTCAAATGGCTCGAAGAGTCGGCCATCTTGAGAGAGCTAAGTACAGATTAGCATCGAAACTCATTGTGCATAGATTCCCGTATTAGGGTCATCATTCCCTCTGTATTAACTAGTACAGATGCAAGAACGATGTGATACAGCTAGACAATGTAAGATATCTATTGAGAAAAACCTAAGCGGCTAATTTTCTTATATGTAAAGTGAAGTGATATCCAAAGATAGGCCAACTCGATATGTGTTAAACTGGTAAACACTTTAGATAAATATCATTGTTGTAAAATGAAGGAAACATATAATAATATAATGTGATAAAAAGAACAAGTGAATAAACGCTTAACGTGACTTACGTACTTAATCCCGGGTTGGGTACTGCTGGATTTTTCTAATTTAGAATTTCTAGTAGTGACTCAGAGTCTGGATGTGTGCCCGG
>DWDX01001828.1:0-17047 GCA_018245675.1 Agara michaeli | reverse complement strand
AGGTTTCCAATGTGATGTCGTAAATAATTACATTTTTTGCGGCGGTGGCGGGACGAAGTCGCGGGCAAAAGCTAGTACCTAATAACTGTAATAACGTTTAATACACAGTGGATTAATAATAATAATTATAATCGAGACAATTCTGAGTTACGGCTGATTACAACTTAGGCCATAAATTCCTGCGTCATGGTAACCGGACAGCTGATAAACACACACATATACTATACAATATTTATATTATACAGATATCTCATTACACGCAGACAAAACAAACAAATGCGCTCATTACCTTCACGGGAATAGAACTCGCCACCTCCGGCTTGCCAATCTAACTAAACATCAGACATAAAGCCAAGCCGACTCGTGTAAGACTTTTCCACCCGTATACGGGGAACGTGCGTTTTTGCTTGAGCGTTTCCTCGGCGATTGTACAGGGTAACTTAGTGGAGGAGCTTCCCGATTCGGCGCCGCCGTCGCGAGCGGTATACTTACGCGGCGGTTTCTGCACCTAGCCCCCCCCCCCCCACGCCCGCTCGTCAATTATTTATTAATTCGGCTGACGGCGTCCCCGCTTCTGTACGACGCATATCTGTTACAGCGACGCTCCGATCGTTTTAACGGACCGCGATAACGCGCGTTAAAGACAAGCAAGCAGTGATTTCGGCCACTCGATGTAAACCCCGGGTCTCGATGTATGTGCAATGCCGGGTACCAGAGTCACGGTTTTGTATTTATTTTAATTATCATACATGTGTGTGTAAATTGTCGTACAATAATTTAGTGATAATAGTTGATTTGTTTATTTTTTATATTGCAACTTTGTTTCTATTTGTACGCCGTAAAAAGCAAAGTATGGCTTGAACTAGTAGACTTGTAACATCTTTATATGTACCCATATTTGTGCAAATAGACGTCTTTGTCTTTGTCTTTGTCCCTATATTATCAATTATGTCTAAGTGACTATGATCATTCATTAGGTGGATTTTCCTCGTCACGGAAGTACGAGTAATTCCCTGTAGCTGCAAATTGAAACAAGTAGCTGAAGTACCCATGTTACGGTATGTCTGTGTGCGGATATTATCCGATTCTCGCGTATTTACGTTTAATAAAGTTTTAGTAACAAGAGTATCCTGATTAGGTTTATAAAATTTTTATCCAACACTTATAATTATGTAATTTCTTTCTATATCTATTGTAATAAGAGTGAAAAAGAGGGAAAATACATAGTAATATTATAAATGCGAAAGTAACTCCCTCTGTCTGTCTGTACATGCATTCATGGCCAAACCGCTGAGGGTGCGGAAATTTGATACTGAGACAATTTGAAACCAGGGGAAAGATATAATTTTACAAATCAGCAAAATTTTAAGAAAACAAACTTAAATTATTGCCATCACTTATGTTACACGGTCGGTACGTACTTAATATCATACGAATGTACTTACTACCGCAGCGTAAAACGCGAATGTGTTTCGCGCGACCAGCTATGGCCTTGCTTACGTAGATGGAATTCACCAATTTTTTACATACACTTTTTTATATTTGCAAATGATAGTAAAACAAAAGCAAACAGTAAGACCGTATTGAAATACATAATTGCATAAATGCATCTTCTTTTTGCCCGGCTAGCGCGATACAAAAGGATTATGATTTTCTCCGGTTTATATCTGTGTGCATGTTCGTCCGTTTCCTCATAACTTCTTAACTACTTAACATAATTCGACAAATGAGGTATCGTTGATAGCGTTTTAATCGTCCGCTGGCTATAGGCTATGTGACGTCACATGAAATTGAACTTCGTGCCTTCTAGTGGACATAAAGTCATGTAGACTATGTCTCTAACGGGCGCCATATTAGAATGAATATATTTTTCGTAATGTGCTTATTGTACCCCTTCTTTTTATACAGCACAAGGCATCGTTAATAAAAAAAATATTTCTTAGTTTATAACTATGTCCCTAAGGTAACATTCCCGTGGGATAATTGTAGGAAACTGTCGTTTTTTGATATCCACGCGAGCAAAACCGAGGGAAGCACAAGTAAATGATATAGATATGGCGAAATGTATACTATTAAATCACATTTATCGCATACATACATCGTGGCTACCGGGGAACTAGTGGCGCAAGTGACCTGGAATTTGTAACACGCCAATTACGCACGCTCATTTAGCCACTCCACCATACCACTAACTTGACTCTAAAAGCTTACATCTTATGACGATAAAACCGGATTGTCTCTACATATCCATATAAAACTTTGCATATCTACGTGGCCTCGGACAATAAAATACAACGTCATAACATTTAGACATGAAACGTAATATGCATTTTTATATGTCAGCCGAACTGTGGTGAACTTTACAAATATTCGCGTGTACTATTTTCGCAATAATACGATACATCGTAAGATTGCTAAGCTAATTTAAAATACTAGGTACCTATAGTTGTCTGTGTTTGTCTACACGACTACGATTGTGTTAAACATAAATGGTACCTAATATTATGGAATAGTGAATTAATATTCTGTACCTAACATTCATGACTAACTGTCTGGAATTATATTATTGACCATGAATAGGGGGCGCCACTTCGATTATGAATCATAATTATAAAGGTTTCTGTCCCTTCCTTATGAATTCAAAATAAGAATACGAAAATTTACGTGTATATGTAGATTACTGTATGAATCCATAACCGTATGATATGGTGATTAGGCTTTGTTCAAACGAATCTTTTTTAGTTTAATGATAGTATTTTTTGAAACATTTCCATAGTAAAATTTTCAAATTGTCATCAATTCCAAGAAAATAATTAACACAATGAAAAATATTTATTCATCCTGAACTGCATTAAAACATTTTACGTTTTTGTCAGAACAGATGTCATGCAGCAATCAATCCTAAGTCTCCTTACACTGGACTGTATAAAGTGATATTTGAAAATATTTTACGGTGGCATTGAAAAAATGTTAGTATACATCGTCTAAAGCCGGCATTTATGATATCAACACAAAGCATTCCTAACACATCAAATTATAACATTCTTCACATGGGCGCGGAAACATTACGATGAAAACTGTAACTGGATCAGGACAAGTCAGCAAGCACATCGTTCTATTTAATTGTACTTTATTTTTTTCATATCATTTTGTAAGCTAAATTTTGTTTTTACAATTTTTAGTGCAAAGTTTTTTTATTTAAAACAAAGGGAAGTGATATGCCGTCTGCTCTAAAGACATTGTATACAACATTCATATAAATAAAATAAGTCGCAATAAGGCAACAGAACGGAGCGGTCCGTTTCCTGCTTGTGTTAAGGACCTGGCATGATGGTATAATAATAATACAAGCTTTATTTGGGTTTACCTACACAGACTATATTCCCACTTAAAACCATTCTGTACCATTCCACCAAAAGGTGATTAAAGTACTTAATGTATAAAATCACATAATACCTTTATACTTTAAAAAAAATTAAGTTACCGAGCTATTTAACCTCCTTATTTTTTAATCATTCAGGTTTTTGGATCGTTGTTACTTTTTCTTTGCACAGTTGCTTTACATAATAGAAGGAAACATTACTTTCCATATTATTGAGTTTGAAATCCTTTGATCCACATTTAGAAAAAAGAATACTATAGAAAAAGGGAACAAAACGTTCCTAGCAGTGACTATAGAATTACTTTCTTACCTTGGAAACACCACAGATCCTTCTTCAATCGCACTTAGTTTTATATCTTTACAAGTCAAATTTCGTAAGTAGACAAAAAACTCTGGCTCTATATTATCGGGTAACGTTTGTTTCAAGTATTCTATGTCTGTAAGAAACGTAGTGTATATTTTATATTTCGTATTCATACTTATTTTAGAATTTAATCAAACAGATATGTTCAGATTGGGAGGTAAGTTACGTCGATGGGACATACCACTGTCGGAGTAATGGAAGTTTTGAAGAAATTTAAGGCATTCTTCGAGTCCAGCGAAAATTGTAAATTCTCCTTGGAATGGGTTAGTTCGAAAGAATAAATCAAATACAGCAACATCATTCACTTTTCCTGATTTCCAGTAGGCGTATGCCATTGTTATCTGATATAGGTCTGTAAAGAAGTACAAATTATCTTAGCATTGCAAATTATCTTTGTATAGTATAATATAAATGAAACCTTCAAATAAAAAACTTACTAAAGATTGCTGCTGTATAAAGTAAAAATTAAATATTTTTGAATTATATTTTATTTATTGCATTATTAACATTTTTATACTTTGCATTGGCAAGTGAAGGGCTTTTAAGACGCAGAAAATTTTTTCAAAGGAAACTTCGTCACAAAATTTGAAATTTCGCTCCAAATATTTCTTCATAACACTTACCTGTAAGCAAGGGTTGAACAATCCCGTTTTGTCGGGCCATGTTTCTTTCATTAAGCGATTCGTCATTAGACATATTCACGATTCAAGAACTTATTATAAGAGCACTTGCAAACGTGAGGAATGCTTGGTATCTGCCAAACGACTAAAAGAAATAATTTCATCATGATTAGTGTGCTCCTTATCAGCGCGCCAAACACTTTTTAATGGAAAATATACGCATGCGCATTCAGTTTACTATTGACTATTTAATATAAGGTCATTCGTAAAGGTCGAATTACTTCAATATTTTTTAATATTGTACCGGTAATCATTATTCGTTATATAGAGTAATTTTATTATGTAGTTAATGTTAATGATAGACTTGAGTTCCGCCTGTCATTGTGACATAGCGAATCCAAATAGTCGATTCTGATTATTTCGATTAAATAGTTACGGATTAATCTTTTTACATTTATTGATAAGCCTAGTAAAAATATCGTTGCATCCCTAAGATTAATTCATCTGCCTTTAATAGTGTTACATATAAATTTGATATTACATCTGAACATTTATTTTTCATTACCATTTTTTCTTTAATTCAGTGTATAAAAAATGACAATATTATTATAGGAGCCTGGAAAGCATCTGAATTATTCAAATGAGTTTTGGTTTTTTTTTATAAGCGATTTAACGTAAAGCTTTCAATATTTTTCTCTTTCGTCCAAATCAGTAATACAGTATACATACATGTATGCCATTACTGTTATCGATTAAGACCAATTCAATGATTATTTTGCCAGTACAACAGCCATAAGAATAAAATCATCCATAACTCCATGAGTCCATGGAAATAATGGAATCGAAACGAAAATGACAGGAAGAAATAGCTTCATCTCACGTCAACTACTAAGTTTATTCATAATAGAATGTGGCTATAAGTGATTTGCACTGCCGCACACTAGGCCACTTATCGCGGTCACTAGACTCGACACCACTAGTGGTCAAATCAAGCCACTAGAGGCGGCTATCAGTCGCGACCATTACTAGCGAGCAGTGGTCCCTCGCGCAGCAGACCGTGCCTCGTACGCGGCCACTCGATCGCCCGGTTGTGCGCCGATGCTATGACACCCGTGCTGGATCGATGCTCATCACATTTTTCTCTACATAATTAGAATATATTAACTACAAGTTATATGGCCTAAATCCCTCTCACCATGAGAGGAGACCCGGTTCAGCAGTGGACCAACAAAAGGGTCGAAAAGAAAAGCAAAAAACTGCAAGTTGTTCTTATAAACTCTTTTTATTTAGATAATAGTAGAACATTTACCTTTACTTAGAATATATAAATTAATTACGATTATTTGTTTCATACCTGGTATTAATTAATGCTAAAACATAATTTAAACGAGTAAAACTTGTCATAATTTTTAATCGATTTGTCGTAAAATCGCATGTTTTTCTACCTATTTATATCTAACGCCAAAACGGGGCTTTTATTTTATGACTATAATTATTTCATTTATGAATATATTTAAATTACATTATAACGTCGAATATGAACAATCCGACAAAATTTTGCATTTATAATTCTAGATTAATGTTCATTTGTAGTGAATATTAAAATTAATCGTTTGTATAATGTTCATTTGGTAATGTTCATCTTTTTTGTAAGTACCCGTAGGCATTCAAATCTTTTATTTTCTGTTCTATAGTTGTTATGGTTTATACTCCAAAAGTATAAATTATAGTTATACATACGTCATAGCATGAAAATGCCATCTATTGCTATATACTCTAATTATTATTGTGCATTTACCCTCCGCTATGTATTAATACTATTTAACCAATAGATGGCGTTTTTTACCTTTACTACCTGTTAACTGTTTAAGTAACGATCATCCAAATTCCATAGTCGCTAATAGCAAATATATATACCCCTAAGATAAGGGGTATATCTTATATATATATATATATATATATATATATATATATATATATACCCCTTATCTATGGCTAATCGTTCTTATCTGTGTTGGGGAAATGCTCAGAGAAACTATAATCCTTGATAAAATAACATAAGTCTTGCGGTCGTGGACTCTTGCTCTATTGGGAGAGACAAGGGGTAATTTGGGATTCTGAATCTGTGGAGTACCTAACCTTCCATAACTCTTATAAATCTACAGATAGGGCATCACAATCATCACATCTAATAAATTACAATATTAATTGGCCAAGAATTGGTTAGAAAATTATACAAATTTATTTTAATCCATTTTTATTTAAGGATAACATTTTATTTGAAGAAAGATTAACAATTGCTGAAGTATACTATAATTACATTAAGTGTAGATTTCTTGATAGCAGTGCCAGTGGTCGGTTTCTAGTGGGGTGTTCATTGTTATGATGGATAAGTAAACCTTTCCGTGTCACAAAATTTTTTGAACAGAACAAACATTGGAATGGCTTTTCACCAGTGTGTTGGTACATGTGATACTGAAACATAAACAAAAACTTGAGATATATTACTAAAAATATGCAGTGGACTTATGTACACTTAGTACAATTTTTAAAATAATCACTGTAATTACAACTTTGGCTGTAACCCTTTTTGTGTACCACTTCTGATCACTGTGCTCTTTCACCATCTTGGGAGGCTTGAAGTATGTCTTGCGTGCTGCTACAGCGCGCAGTGGTAAAAACAAGGGTTGGCAGCCAACCTGTCTGTCGGCTGTTTTCAATAACGTTTTACGGCTTCCACTCAGTTTTACTGATTGTTACCTAATGATTAGCACCAGGACCAATTGCTTAACAAGCTCTCTGAAGCATGGAAACGCTTATAACATTTCACTGTCAGCAAACTTCAAACATGTCGGGCCTACGAGCGTTTCACTATTACTGATTATAAGTTATGATGTATATTTGTATCTTTCACTACTAATAATAGTTTGCAAGTCAGATAATGAAATATTGTCTTAAAATCAGGACAATTGGAAATAAAAAACTTACAGTGTAATTATCTCTCTTCAGAAATATATGAGCACATATTGGACACTTATGTTTGGCTTTTATAGGTGTAGTACTAGGTGTAGTCATTTGTTCGGTAACATTATTCTCTCCTTGTATTTGTGATTCTTTCTTTTTTTGTATCAGGTGTCCAGGGTGCATACGACTCTTATGTGAATAGCAGCTGCCAGAACTGGCAAAATGTTTGTCACAAAATGGACACTTGTAAGGTTTGGCACCTGTGTGATGATTTAAATGGAACTAAAAACATTTAATTATCAATTAAACAAAACCGTATTGACAACAAACATAAAAATATTTACATAGTGAGATGCAGGCAAAATTTTATGATTAATAAAATGTATGCAAAATATAATAATTATATTAATTTTTTTTTGTTATCAGCTGTGTTGACTGGAAGGTGGTAGAAAATCCAATATGGTGTTATGTCTACCTTTTATAATCAACAATCTGCACGCATAAATTATGAGCTTTTTAGTTTGAAAACGCAAATCTCTTGGAACTGTCAGTTCTATATAATTTTTTTAATTTGATAGTTGAATTCATGAGGAATGTTGTAGGGTATTTAGAGGATTAAATAATCCTCATAAACCTTACGAAGGTTAAAACTAATGGATGATAATTTACATTAAGCTCCATCAGTTTTGAAGTTAGAAATGTAAAAAGAATACACACATTTACATTCAAAAATAATACTACTTATAAAACAAAAGTATTTCTCCATGGGAGTCAAAACATATCACTAATAAAGTATAAATAAATAGATATTTTACTTGAATGAAAAAGTTGCTTTTCTGTGTTAGTATAAGAATTGAAACAGCAATATAGCCTGTTAAGAATGTTTGTGTGTGAAATTGCATACCTTCAGGTCCTGATGCTTCTTAAATGTTTTTTTGCAAAACTGACATTTGTGAGGGCGCTCACTGCTATGTGAAACAGTATGTGCTCTTAAGTTACTTCTTGTGTCATAATACTTTCCACAAACTTTACAATTAAATGAATTTTCCTTGAACTTGTGCACAGCCATATGTTTCAATAACTTATCTGCTGATCTGAAACTGTTCAGCATCCTCAATATATATAATTGTAAGCAAATACAAGGAACAACTATCACACTTAGTAATTTATAATATAACATACTTTCTCCCACAGTCTATACAGTTCCCACCAGCTTCATGGACTTGCATATGGTGAATAAGTTGGTTTTTCTCAGTAAATGTTTCCTTACAAATTTTGCAAGGGTAATCTTGTTTATTTATATCAGCTATATTATGATTCCAAACATGTTCATTAAGTGACAGTTCTGATGGAAAATTGTTAAGACATATTTTACATTCATATTTGTTCTCAGCCTCGTCACAATGGTTTGGCCGGTCTTTTTTTCTTATTAGCTTAATTGTAACATTTTCACCAAGCAAGCCATGCAAATGTGTTACATCTTCATGTTCTGACTTACAACTATCCTCAACGCTTGGATTCAATTGTTGTTTACAATTTTGAAGAATCATCATTGGATCCAAAATTGTGTTAATAGAAGTGACAGATTCATCATTTGAAGGGAGCACTTTTACTGTTGATTCGATTGCAGAATTTTTACATGGGTTATTGAATTGACTATGAGAAGACTGAAGTTTTTCTAATTCAATGCTACGAATATGAAGAATATCTTGCGAATTGTGAACAGTGTCAATGAATTCGCATACTGTTTGCAATTTGTTACAGCATTGTATGCATATGTTCTTGGGCAGTTTGTCGTCTTCATCAACCTTTAAAGAACACAAAAACACACTATTATTATACAGTCTTACTATAGATAGGTATTTAGGACAATTAGGCGTACACGCCATACAATGTTCACTGATATTTGGAAGGTTCGGATGGCCACCAGTGACATCAAAATACAGTCTGAAACAACAGTGAAAGAATAGTGTTTCACATGTTTCATTTAGTCCTTGGAGACTATAATACCATACTTAAATATAGTTAATATGTACATTAAACATGTGCATTGTTAAGTGACATATAAATTAATAAACCTGATGGGATCCCATACCTCCAATAAAAGGTATTTGTTTAATTTCTTTTGTAAAAGCATGGCTTCAGCTTCTACACTAAATATCATTAATGTTACATCTTGTTCTTTTGCACACAGACGGCATGATCTTTCGAAAATTTCTTGTAAATTTATAGCCATGTTTAAGTAAATATTAATGACACAAAGCACTGTAATTCATCATCACACCATCTTAAATGAAAGATTTTTATCCCTCTTTTACAGTCAAACTAAACGCATGCGCGTGTCCATTCTGGGTTTTCAACATAAGCATCTTTTTCATCGATGTACCCCATTGCGCAGACTCCATATAGAAGCTCCAATCCAAACATTTTAAGAAATCGGAACAAATATCGAATCACGAATAACGAACAAATAATCGAAACATGTTAGTAAATAGTAACATATGATACTGACACTGACAGTTCCATTTTTTTTTAATAAGCTGCATTGTTCTGGACTTTTTACAGCCGTTTTAATTGCGAACATAATAATTAGATTCACAATTAATAAGTTATTTGAAAAGTTGAGTATTTTAGAAATATGATTATATGGATAAAGGAGCTTAACGTTATTAAACTAAAAAAGAAAGAAGAATTGACAGTTGTGAAACTGTAATTTAGTGTTGAAAAGATAGGGGTAATACCCCTAATACAGGACACGGCGCCAAACACCCGATGAATTGCGTGGGCGTGGCCACTGTTAGAGTTTGACAGATTTTTTAAAATCTCTTATGATGCAGTTTGAATTTTAATCGGAATTTTATCATACAATCATCAATGAATAATACAATAGTTGTAGCGGTATTTTGGTTTTCAGAAACATCGATATACTTTTATAAATATGCTGCAATCCAGTTCTTATTTGAATAATATCCATAGCAATTTCTCTAAATATTTCTCGCTGTGATTCTTTATAATCTAAGAATACACACTCATCTTTACTGTTAAATTACACTGCCTGGTAAAAAGAGCGCCTAGGGAACCAGGCATATCGGCACGACTCCATGACGATAAATCGGGACTCTATCGACCGACAATACAACGTTTGATGTTATAATTGTTTATTAATGGCGCTAATCCTATTTCTATTTCGGGGATCGGGGAGCTACAGAGTATAAAAGGGGTAAATAATAATCTTCGTACCTGTATATTTTTATAATAAAAAAAAACGCGGCTAAAAGCTATGCTTTTTCATAATAGGACAGTGAATCTTTAAAGATTTAGCAGAAAATATTGTTATCATTTCTGATCAATCATCAAAACTATCTCTTGCCAATTCACATACTTTAAGCAATAGACAAAGGCCTTCTGAAGATATGTCGCCTGGGGCCTCGCAAAGGTTGAGGCGGCCACTGCATGTAGTAACAGATTGTTCGCTACAAGTTATCTAAAAACATTTTTATTATTTAAGCACTATGAAATACTAACCTATTCAGGATTAGTTTATTGACGTTATCTATGACGTAATTTATACTTGAGAATAAGTAATATTGAAGTCGATTCACGCTATATTCACTACTCGGATTTCCTAGTTCCATTGGCTGTCGATTAAGATCGTTGTGTTCTTTGGTGCTAATTCTTTATCACCTACATCGAGTTTGGAAGTAACGATTAGCTTACGCTTGGAAGTAGCTAAGCGCTAGGAAGAAATGATGAGCTTATTTGATTTAAAAATAAACCACGCGGATCACAGATATAAAATATGAATATATTTTATTATGATTTAAAAATAAGAATCATTTAAATCGTATTTGCATCCATTTGATCTCATTTTATTATATTGACCGTAAAACCATTTTCACAGTTTAGGGCTCCTGGCCATGTGTTTAATGTGATTTAATTTCAAATGATGTATTTAAAAATATAGATTTTCACCTATTTTTTTGCACAAACTTTTGTACAAAAAAATTTAAACCAACACGTAAAAACACTTAACATCCATAAGTCTACGCAAAAGAGCACACTTTAGAATTGTTTACTGTAGCATTGCCTTTGGTTACTGTGAGGCGTTGATACGCTGAATTAATGGTAGACGGGTGTCTCTTTGGCATTTGGTCCGTAGAGATCGTCAGTACATTTGTGACTTGAGGATTTGCGACGGCTGTGAAAAAACTAGTCAAAGAAAACAAAAGAATTACCTCTCTGTGACGAAATTGGAGTAGCATTCCTTAAATACCAATATTTGGAAAAAAAAAATGTAAATTTAAATGCCTACCGTGAAAATTTTTCTTAGGTGATAGTATTTTGCAATGTTCAATGCACATGTCATTATTGCTAATCAATACTTGTTTGCATTTGTAACTTATCTTTCAATTGGAAGAATGTCCCTACTGAATTACAGGTTAGGAAACATCTATGATCGCAAGTTCTATTTGAGATTGGCTATAAATGTTAATGAGCTGCGGTGAATCTTCAACACCAGGTGTCTCTATATGATCATTGGCTGCTTGTAATCAATAAAACATATGCTCTTAAAGAAAATGTTTATTATATGTTTTGAAAAGTTCATCAACTTTTATTTCTAATCATTAGCGACGCTCTCATATCCAATGTTAATTTTTCTCGAATACTTAACCCTTTTATATACCAAGGGGCAAGGCCTGTCTTTTCTTCAAACCAATAAAAACCGTTTGTATGTACTTACATGTTTTGAAAAAGTAATCATTGGATTTTCAAACTAGGTCGTGAAATCAAAATCTGAAAATAATCTGAATGAATTTATCTAAAAAGGAAGTGGAGAGGAAATGTACACCTAGGCATGCTTCAGAGCATCCACATGTTTGTAAAAGGCTAGCTACCATACTCCTTGTATAGAAATAGTCTTACAGTCCTCAGAAAATGCCATCAGATCCAAATCCAGATCTCGGAAATTTTCGCAGAAATTTTAACGTTCAGAACGTGTTGGATTGATTGATTGATTGGTGGTGATTGGTTTTACGTTACAGTTTCAAAATCGAACTGCATTATCTCATCAAACAATAAACCTATTCTTCGACTTCAATTTTATTTCTGAATAATAAATACCTACTCAAAATTTGATCAAGCGGGCACAGGTATCGAAAAGTACGCGAAGGAGGATTAATTTTCCGAGGACAGGTAGGCAGGTACATTTTTGATAAATCCCATGTAATGGTGATGGGTTGCACAAAGTTCCATGTCATGGTTACATGGCGAGTGAAGGATAGTAGGTAGGCAAGGTAGGTGAGCCAAGCGGGTTGAGGGGCATCGTTCTCGAAGACCGGTCCGCGCGGGTGTTGCGGGTAGCGCGGTGCGGTGCGGCGCGGCGGGTGCGCGTGGGCAGGGAGCGACGCGGTGCGGGCGGGGCGTGCGGGGCGTGCGTCAGTCGCGCACCGAGTGCTATACTACGAGTACGTCGGGTGGCGCCGCGCCAGCCCGTCGCGTGTCAGTGTTGTGTCACTGCGGTGGGCCAGGTCGGTTTCGAGATTTCTTCGTTCCGACACAAACATGGCTCTCAATTCGGACGGTGAACAGAAATCGAACCTGGTCCTCAAGGTGGACCAGGATTCCGACTCAGTTTTGCAGTCGCTATTCGACACAGTGCTCAAGCCGGACTCGAAACGGCCGCTACAGGTGCCTCTGCGTATGCGACAGCTTCCAAAGTCGTTCTTTAACCCGCCGTCGACCGGTTCCAAGTCGCCATCTGTGTCTCACTCGCGAGAAAACTCGGCCGATTCGGCGTTCGGATCGTCGTCAGCGACAGGCTCAGCACCAGTGTCGCATTCGCGGGCGCACTCCTCACCGGCCAGTCTGCAGCAGACGTATGCAGCGGGCCAGCAGACACAGCAGCCACCGCTGCATCATCAGCATGCCAAGCAGAGGTCTTACGACGTCGTCACACATATTCCCGATGATTTAGGCCCCCTTCCTGCCGGTTGGGAACAAGCTCGTACGCCTGAAGGACAGATATATTATCTTAAGTAAGTTATTTTTGACACTTTTTACATAATACACTTAAATTGCATTGGCTTAAGTGCATCGTGGTAAGTAGACTGGTTTGTATTGCCGTTCCTAAAATACTCCTCCAATGTCATTGGCCTCTGTGTCTTGAATGGATGCAAGTACAAATTAACTATTGGTTGAAGTCCATGCTGGCCTCACTTTCGATTTATCTGTCACCCGGTGTGTTATCGGTGGTGCCTCTAGGTACCGACGTACTCTTAGAACGTTGTAGAAGGCCTCACGTTCTAAATATGTTTTCCATGCTTTTAGCATTGCGATATGTGCTAAATTATTTATCAGTTTCATTGTTGTATTTTGTACCTGTTCATATCTATATTGGTGATAATGATTTTATCTGATAGCTATAGCTGTACTTTATACGTACCTGCTGGAGTCTCGAGTCGCGTCGTCGCGAAGTGAACGTATCGCTGAGGTGGCCCTTTGTCTGCAAAATAACCCTAACGCTCAAAGAATTATAAGTCGGACATTTGATTCTTCTAAGCATTTACATATGTTTATAAACCAACAATATACTAGGGATTGCTCCAAGATTTATTAATATATAAATGGGATCACTTGTGCGCAACTCTTGAAGACCAATAGTTTATTTAAAAACACTACTTACGGGTTATGAGTTACTTTACTTACATTATTATCATTGACCTCAATTACTATTACGAGTATAATAGGAATCGCTAAATTGGACATACGATTTTAAGGTTTATGAGATTGTAATACATGTGAATACAATGTACAAAAGTAATTAGGTGTAAGAACGCGTTATTCATGCGCCTAATAGATTGATACCGTCATGTCACAATAAAATTGCAATACATCGTAATAACAACCGTTTTACATTACTATGGTTTCTGTGACCTAACGGATTTGTGAGTTCAGAATTATTCATTGTTTCTTATATATACCACTTTTTAATTTTTATTACATCCATAACATTGTATATGTACACACAAGCCACAATATATCCGTATTATTACATTAAATCGCGGTATATGAAAATAAGAATGTTAAAATTAATTGTTGTATACCTCTGTCACACAATGTGTAAGGATTATTTAAATAAAATATCTGTTTACAGTAATAATATGCTTGATATGAGAGTCACTTAAATACCTATTTATAAGACAAAAGATAGAAACGAAGCAACGGGAGCTGGAGTAATTAACCGCACACACGTGATTTAGTTAGTGTACCTGCCTATTTATTTACTAGATGATATTGTGGTCTTTATCTCGTAAAAAATAAAGTTTCCTGTTTGGAAGTCGAAATAAATTTTTGTATTTGAAGATTTGGTACGTATTATAAAGTTATACGCCGACTGTTTTTGCTTCGTTCGATCGACTTATATTATTTAAATTTGGTTACGCACGGTCAGGTTAAATTATTAAGTATACACTTAATTTTATCAAAAATCAGATACGCTCCTTGTTAGAAACACATTGTCGTCATTCGCTATCTTATCGAGATCGTATACCTTTCGTCGGTGGGTACTTAGCGATAAAATTTGATAAACCGAGTTAGTGATTCAAAGTCGTAGTACCTACGAACAATACTCATTAGTTTAATACTTTCCAAGAAATTGTGTACTTATAAGGAGCCATTAAAAATTACTTTTAAGTGATATTTCATTATCCATCGAAATTATTATTATTATTATCTGACCTTAGCTTATTTCACCTTACATTGCAGTATGATATTAAATTGTGTTTACAATCATAACCACCACCACCTATTCCATTGTGGGACTTAACGTAACTGGTGAAATGTAGGTGTGTACTACACTCCTCTGCCTACCCCTTAGGGGATTACAGGCGTGAAGTTACAATCATAGAAACAAATGCAGTTACTTTGAAACTTCTAAATGCATATTTGATATACTTTATGGTTGCGGCTCTTGAGCTCCGGGGAAACCTAACGGTGCTTAACGAATTATGTATTATATGTATTAAGATATATGTATATAAAACTTGATATATCTGACACTTTTTTGACATCGAGAACAGGCTAAAGTATAATGAAACGAGAAAATTAGTCGTACCCTGGTGGTGTCAGCTGTTAAGAAAACATAGGTAACAGGAGACATAAGCAATTGTTTTTTTATTCTTTTTTTTTCGAAACCGATCAGCCTTCTGTGACAGGATTTCCTTGTGGATGACGTATGTTCAATATGTCAGGAAAACACCTGTTTTAACATATTAAAATCCGTATGATGTTTAACAGAAGTTGAAAGTAGATATTTTCCCATGTTTACATAGGACACTTAGTTTTATCTAGATCGACTGAATATTTATGTTTTCTTTATTTCATAATTATTGCTTAATCTAAACACGTAGCTCTAACGTGTTTACACAAGACGCAGTTTTATGCAGTTTTTTAATTGATTACGGTATTGATGGTGTTATGTAATACGTTTCAAAACCAATTTACCAGCTTTAAGAGTCCAAATAACATCCGTACGTGCTTCGTAAGTCAATCGTATCATTATTGCACTAATAGCAAAAACATAAAACGTATTTCTAAGTGCGTATGATAAGTATGTGACATATTAGCATAGTTCCTTGTCACACAATGGTTTTATAATTTTAATAAAAAAAATTATGTAATTCTACTACATATATACATGTATAATATTACCAAATAGTTTATTTATTCCAGCAACTGCAGAAACTGTTCAACCCGAAATATGCATTTCTAAATTATAGGCTAGCTTTGTTTCACGTAATATGCTAAGTTATTCTTGTTGAATGTTATGGGCTGCAAAATTATTTTGTATAAATGAAAATCTAGCAAGAGATACATTGGTTACTATGATAAAGGTGTCGCTGATGATAATCACTCATAAATAAATTTAAGCAATGAAAGGATGCCTAGTCTGACAAAAGCGATTAAGGTATTAAAATCGAATATTTTATATTTTAAATACGATTTACAATTAAAAAAATGTGCTGAATGTGTCCGCTGATCTGAAAATAAATTTTTGTCTCTTAATTTATAATTTCTGATTAGTATCTCTTGAGAAAATTTTACTTTCGAATGAGCCTCAATAAAAACTTCGCAGGTGTCATATTACAAGAATCTACAGGTACCGATTATACACTGATTAAATGTTGAATAACATGAAAATATTGAAGGCTACTTATCTAAATACAGATTACAATAATAAATACATACCATACACTATCCAATTACATTTTGTAAATGAAAATAGAATTGAAGTTTGATCCGAACAGATGCTACCCTAATGCTCGTATGGTGGTGCGATAGCAATAATTATATCGATAATCTGTAATGGGCGCTAGGTTGGCGCCGGCGCCGCTGCCATTATTCTAGGTTACGTTTTACTTACGTACAGTCTACGCTAGGGTTGGCATCCGTATAAACAATGAAATAGACAGTACATAAGTGTAACATTAATCCGTACGAGGGTGGACATTTTCAGGCGAATTAGGAGAGTTCATTGGTCTATCTTACAGTTCCGATGGGATTGGAGGTCTTTTCAAACCTCAATTTAATTGGTTAATTGCACCGAACTATATTTACCTGGGCATTGTTTTAACCACCAATTTTTTTTTTTTTTTTTTATTGTACGAGAGTAGCGAACGAGCCGGCAGCAGTCACGAGTGACCGCTCCCGCCCATGGAC
>DWDX01001827.1:0-17051 GCA_018245675.1 Agara michaeli | reverse complement strand
CGATGTTTTCCTTTACCGTTATAGCAAGTGATATTTAAATTTTACTTATAAAACGCACGTAATAAATCAGAGGTGCGCCCCAGGATCGAACCCACACCCCCCGGAGTGGGAGGCTGAATTTCAAACCACTAGGCTATCACTGTCTGTCGTATGGTACACGGTAACTACTCGAGTGAAATTTCTTGGACACAACCGTTATCGTTGGTCAACCGCTTTTTATAAGACTTATCGTTAAAACTCAATTCCCACAGCATTACACGTACTTATATACTTTACTAATTCAGTAAATATACGTTCTTTGTTAATTTGCCATATGTAGGGACGTAGAGAACAATTATTTTATATGCTCTAAAATATCACTTTCGCCACATCGCAGTTACTTCGGTCGGTATAATAACAGGACCCGCGCCGTAAAAGCAAATGACGCGGTAATAAAATGTAGCGCTCCTCGGGGTTCGGCTCGGGATATTACTGGAGACATGCCGCGCTAACGTGTACCTACGAGCATATGTAGTGTTACTGCTCCCCGGATTAATTCAATGTCACGGAATCCAATAATAACTATTGTATCCCAATAGTGACCTCCGGCGGTAACTGTAGTGGTTCAAAGGCACGTTGAGCAGTCCATCTCCGTGACTATCGTGAAGTAATAATCTAACGCATTAAAGGCAGTTTAAATTGTGCTCCGACATTCTCGATGTCTCTAAATGTCTGCTTTTTTTTGGGTCAGTAGCCGGAATAAAACTGGCCTATGTTAACCAGAAACAAACTATCTACCTGTTAGTAAAATACTTTTCGGTATCGGTAATGTATCTTCAGTTTCAGCTGTGCTACTTATTAAATGTGTCTTTGTTATAATAGGATAAATTCTAATGTACATATGTTCCGTTCGCTGAATAATGTATATAGAACATTAGTACGTAAGATCATGTACATTCGTCTAATTTAAATTCTCCACAATTCATTAGTGTTAAAACAACTTACAGTGTTCAAATTAATTTAATGTTTCAACCCCAAATTACACCGGTTTCTACGCTAAAATACAACCTTTATTAAAATTTAATTGAAAGTCCAATTAGACCTCGTCTTGTTTCTACTTTCTTGTTTACTTCAATTAGTTTCATCGTTCGTCCATCGTACTCTTCTATATTGTGTTACTTCATATTACACGGTAACCTAAGGGAGATTAGGTGGAATAATTTAAAATTTTTTGTGTACACTCAACCTACACTCAGTTGTAAAAATTTTTTTTTTGGGTTGTTTTCTATGTAATCTCCAACATCTCGCGAGATATTGACAATGTCCATTATTACTTAGAAAAAAAAAAAACAATTGCGCTCGGAATCCTTCTTTTGAGATCCACCCGGTGGAAGTTCTATTGTTTCATTAACGTCAACCAAGCAACAGTGTAACCGAATAAAATATAACATGTTACAATTTAATTCTCCGTTGTTATAATGCGTCTGAGATTGACCTCGAGCAAAGTTTGGTTTCGGATAGATATTGCTCACTTTACAGCAGTTCACAAACGTCGTAAACAGCTTCGGCCTGTATCTTAAAGCTACTAACTAATATACAGATTGATAACGGCTAATGTTTGATAAAGATTTTAATAGTGAAGGTAATTAAAAAGATATCACACAATCATAAAGACAAGATTGCTGCAACACTTCTATTATTTAGTGTTACGCTCAAAGCGATAAAAACACCGGCTCCAACAAAACGCATTTTAAAGGATTTTTAAATAAAGTATTATAAAGGATGTTTTGTGTGTTCCAAAGAGCCATCAACTGCCATCGACAGCCTCCACATTGTCTGCACGCCCTCATTATACTGTTCCGCGCCGCTAACACGCATCGTTCAGTCCCCGGTCTCTATGCGAACATTCTATAATTACATTCAAATGTAATTGTTATGTTTTCCATTTTTAATGCGCTTAAAGGGGTTTGGAGTAGTTGTCGATGCCTTCGGTGGCATCTTCAACATTCTAACGCTAAGCACCGGATTCAGAATATGCACCAGGAGAATCGGGAAGTGTCTCCATCACTAAATACTTTGATAGGTTTCATACGCGGTCGAACATTGTAGTCAAGTATTAACAACACTTTATATATTTATTACACTTTTTGCTGATAATGATCAGCTGCTAGCTTACTGTTCTAACAGGATGAGGATAGGAACACATACATTATGAGTATTGAAGCATTCGGAAGTGTTGTCGAATTTCGAACTTCAGGACCGTTGTTTGCAATAATAGTGTTTGTTCATCCGTTTCCTGTTACAATAACGTGAAAAAAATCGTTAGTTGTAGTTATTTTCCAAATAAGTTCGAATACCAACCTTTTTTTAAATATTGTACTGCGCAAAGAATTACATATATGAAATGTGGAAAACAATGGACGTATTTTATGAATGCGGTCAGGTTTCCAGTCGAGCGGCGCGCCATCGGACCGACAATTCGCGTCATGTATCAAACGTCGATCGTATAAAGCGCTTTCCATTTTTTGTTGCTATCGCTATCGAGTTTTATTGAAATACCTACATCATCATCGGTGCTTTCGAATGATATTCGAGTAAAATGTTCCGATTCATATATACTTTATATTTACTTGCAAAATCATCAATGATAAAAGTGTCTTTAACGTACAAGTACCTATACGATTTGTAATACTATTAACTACAACTGTATTACACAACATTGATGCAACAAATAAAGTTTATTCATCATATACGTTAAAATGATGTTACGAGCTGTATGTTATGTGAGAGTACTGACGAGCTTTAAGGACGAGTATTACTGACAATGATTGATGTGGCACATTGTAAGACTTTCGCAGATCTGATTATAACCTAAGTTTAATTTAAGAAATATATCAGTCACGTTAACATTGTAACGTAGATAAAATCAAGACATTAAATTAATATAACAGTGTTTATGACATTGATTCCAAATCAACATTTGAAGGTTGAAACTTAGTAGATGCGATACTGTATTCGTACGACCCAGCCTATGTATCAGCTATTTCAATATAATTTCATTTGCTGTTAAGACGGTAGTTACAGGGCTGCTAGGGGAGATGATGGTATACTTCTCTCAAGCTCCATCATGTATAGTTCTAGCTTAAGCCTCTTTAGCCCTAGATAGACAATACTAAACCTGAGTTACTAATATCTTTCTATTTGAATTCCGTATTTCCTGTTGCTTATCAGGTTATCAATTCAAAAAGTAGGTATCATTAAGACACGTAACTTAAAAGACAGTTTAAAGGAATATGAATACAAAGTGTTAAGGATCCAGAAAAAGATAAGCCTTTATGTTGCTCTTGTTTATTCGCTATGATTAAAAATAAACAAATTAAAAGCAAACAAACACGAGGGGTTATTAAACGATATAATCTTCAAGAGCATATCGTTAAAAGTTTTTTGCAAAGAACTGTTGAGATGAGCTGTTGAGTGGCACAGTATTATCAGTGCCATCAGTTCACAAGAGGAAACACTTGTTGAACGAGATGGCGATAGTTTTGATCGCAGGTGTGAAAGAGAGGTAGGCCGAGCCAGTTGGCAACATTTAGAATTCATTGAAAAACTCGCGACTGAAAGTTATCTGATCGTAAACGTTTGGGGACAGGAGCAGGACGGTTGGCGAGAAAAGTATTTACGCTAAGTTAACTATATATTGATAGTTTAATATATCTCGAGATTTTAATTGTATTTTCGTCTAAATATATTCACAGTTATATAATCTTTATGTAACAAATACTTTCATGCAACTACATAGTTTCATAATAAGATGCATATGAGTCTTTTTATATTTGACTAAATTCAAATTCAAATTCAAATTCAAATCGTTTTATTCATCATAAGGTACATACATACACTCAATGAAGGTAATGTTTTAGTCATCTTAATTACTTAATTACTTCGGCTTTGTTTGCCCCTCAGGCTATAGTAGACCGGGAGAAAAAGCCGGTGAAAAAAAACTCCCAGCACTCTTTTTTTTTACACTCTTTAAATATAATAATATTAAATATAATAAACTCTTTACAACTTTCTGAACTATCTTCAATATCGAAATATCATGAGTTGCTTCGTAAGTTTGGTCCCACCACAATTGGGTTAGGTCTTGATACAGACACTTTAAGACTAACCAATGCTTATTGGTGTAACAACGATATCTTAATAGGGACAAAAAAATACTTCGTTATTTACTCAACATACTTTTATGTTTCAACTTTCTGCATGTTTCTGATAAAGATTTCCCACATTTGTATTCGTGTTTTTGTTTTGGTGCAACAAAATAAATCCTTTGAGACTTTTGTTCTCGACGGTCCAGTCCCATTGTCCGTCAATGGTAAATGTCGTTCCCTATAAATGTATGAGCGGGATCGAATCCTCAATTTCCGTCTCATGAACATTTGATTCCCAGCACTCCGCCGCTTGCGCCATAAAAATCTATCAGGAACCAAACCAAGGACAGAACCTAACTCACATAACAGGAAACGTCTTATTGGATTCAAAGTAGGTGCATGTGATAATATTCTTACATTTCGGACTAAATTAGCACAGTACTGTTCACATTCAATTTACGTCTGTTTTCCCCGATTCTTACAACCTGGAATTAATCAAGAAAAGAGTTAAAAGGCGCTCTCGAGGCCAGGATGCTACATCATAGACTACACCTCATCTTCGGACAATCTCATAGTCAAACGTAAGCTTATTAAATCAAAAGACTTTGCTGCATCAATTTCTACGTTCTGTTACTGGCCATGAGTGTCTAATCCATATGAAAACAAGATACCTTAATTATACTTATGTCCATTAGTCGAAAATCTCAGTTCTTATTGTTTCTCCGTAGGAGGACGCTACATGATCGGGGGTAGTCGAGGAGACATTCTAGTGGTGAAGGAAGCGAGACAAGACGACACCAGCGGATACGCGTGCGAGGCTCAACATGCTCTCACGGGGGACAAACGGCGGAGCAGTCCTACTATGGTCGCCGTGTCGCGTATGTATTCGTAGTTCAAGTAGTATCGCTTTGTACTAGGTGAAAAGAAATGTTTGTAGCAGGCAGAGATACTTATCTCAGTCTCTGTGAAGGGTCAAAGCATTGCTTAAGAGTAAGAGCCCTAAAGGCAGGAGAACATCAGTGACACTGACCGGGTATTCTGTATCCGAGTTGAGATACATCTTTAGTCGAGTCTTTAACCGGAAACAAGTTGTGTTATGACAAAATAACACTGGGAAGTATACAGGCCCCTTTCTCAACTATCATAATCTATCAATAATTTAACGTTATTATTCAAAAAACAAAAAACTTATGCACTTAATAAACAGATGTTATCCTTTCTCAATAGACCAGACGGGCAGCATGGCACCGAGAATGATCACAATAACTGAAGACGAAAGTGTTCCCCAAGGAGGAGACATAAGACTTGTATGCTGTGCTATCGGGAGCCCTCCTCCAACATACAGGTTTGATTCATTACGTTTAGTCACTATAGAAAAAGGATCCGTAGTACTCCAACAACGTAAAATTAATTATATAGCTCTAGTAAGACACTGCATCAACGTACAGCGATCACTTCAACATGGTAGAAATCTTAATTAACGTTGAGAGACAATTCCATAAAATAAGAGATAAATAACAAGATTCTAAGCATATTATACTGCCTGTAAGCCACGTTGAACGTCATAAATACAAGTTTTTAAGACGAACTCCTAAAGAACAGTATTATTGGTAACAAGGCCGATTAAGAATTTCATCTCGGAGTTTTTTCGACACAATTCTCGTTTAATTACCTTTCATTAGATTTAAAATAACTGCTTTCTTTTGTAACATAGTTATGGATACGTAACTTTTTATGGAAGTCAATCAGCAAAAATTTAGCTCGTATATTAAAATTTCTTATTATTTCATTTACACTTTTTATCCTACTTTCACTTGGTTAAAGAACGAAGGATATTTTATTGGATAGTTCAAAATTTTAACTAGATAAAGACAGAAAACTAACGCAGATTGTTTCTGTAAATTAAAATTAAATGGATTCTCAATCCACTGCTGTAGGGTATTCCAAGCAAAACTACTAAATTATTAGTTATATTAAATGAAATTATTATGTCTAATTCCCCTCTACGGTAAAGTATGGACAGAAGTATAATATAAGTCAGAAAAGACTATTAAAACCAAGTATTGAATCACTTTTTACTGAAGCTGTTAACAGAGTCTTAAATTTTACGACAGCTGGTTTCGTCACGCAAATGGCCGCTTAAGTCCAGTTTCCAACAACATCCGGATCTCTGTGTTCGACCAAGTGCTGGTCATCCGCCGCGCGCAGAACTCTGACAGCGGCCTGTGGACTTGCCGAGCTCACAATCAGTACGGAGAACAAAGAAGAGATGCGAGGCTCAAAGTTCGGTCCCGGCTGATCGTCAGTGTACATCCACAGTTACAGGTAAGGTTATTTCTATATCAAGCTGGAATCCAATACCAATATAATGTTTACCAAAGTCAGAAATGTTTCACGAGAGATTCTCAACGAGTAACGAACGCGTTATGCTCTTTAAAAATCAGAGCAAACTTTGTCGATTTATGCTTGGCCGGGGTTGCAAATGAAGACTGCAGCTTTTCTCATTCCAAAAAGAAGCTGGTCACCAACCATTTGTGTAAAAGGGTCGATGATGATGATGCCGTCAACGATGATAATGATGATGATAACGATGATGATGACGATGACAACGACGATGATTATGTTTCTTTTAATCAAAACCTAAATTATTTTGAATATAAATATTATCTTTTATTTTACCCTATATGGCGCATTGTTATTAACATTTGAACCGTTAAAATAAATAAGCCAATTCGATACTCAAACAAGCACTCAGAATGCTGATATTCTAATGGCAACAATTAGATTCCGCTCAAATTCCGTCAGCGAGCGCTCGGAACGCTAATGCGATTTTCCGCCGCCCAATTTACGTAACTCAGTCGCGCTCACGATCGTGTCATAGCCTTGTCGAATATGGGAGTTGGATGTGAGAATTGAGAACTGAGGTAATACGCATAAAAACTAAACATTGCGTAGACAACATATTACATATATTACATAGACATACATTGTGGAAAGACAATCGTAAGACACATAACACTTCACGACAAAAGGTTTCCACTCTAGCTCTGTGTTATAATGAAATACTTAAAGTGTTTAGAGAATAATTAGGCCTACCTAAACTATAAATTGAAAGATATGAAAGTTGGCCCATATTCAAAATTACAGAGCGATTTGAAAAGAAAGAAATAAAAGAAAAAAGTAAGTAAGTACTTAGGTGGCAGTATTTCGAACACGAGTCTTAACAATGAGTTTGTGATGATGGGCGAACTGTTTACATTCCTCAGGTATTTGGGGACCGCGCTCAATGTGCACTTGAGTTCTCTCGATATGCCAACAGTGGTTAAGCTGGAGAATTAAGTCATACATTATTGGTTCTGGTGTTATTATACGAGTAAGATGATCGACATTTTTTACCGCAGAATAACTAACTGCTTCGAGCAAATATGTCTGCAAATGTTATTTTTTAAATTTTATTTACGTTCAATTTGGGCTAGTGTCTAAACAATTAAACACGACAGTAATTTAAGATGAAATGGTGTCTGCATTGGCAGCAAATGTACTTTGCATGTTCCTTGGCACAAGTCTATTCCCGGAAGCCGTGAAGGGCGGAAATTTATTTCAACAAGTCACTAAAGTGTGATATAGCTTAGATACAATTTGGTGGTCTGTCCATATAGTCGTATTTGAAATATGAAAGTCAATTGATCTTACGATAAGAAAACGCATCACCAAGATCGACTCTTGCAAGGGTGACCGTTGGTAGCTAATGCTTCCGAGTTTTGGTAGCATGCTTATTAAATCCTAGGCGATCCTAGGCGAGAATTGTAAAGGAAGTAAAAAAAGATTCTTTTACAATTTTAATTGTAAAAGAAGCTTTTCTTTAGACGATTTTAGAAGAAAACTTAATTTTTAATTGAACGCTTCTTGGAAGTTAATTACAGCAGATAGCCGGGTAAACGTTCACTAAAGCAACATTTTGAGAATTCACCTTGTCACCTAAACTGATTAAGCTGGAGAGCTTAATCTTATCTCAAAGTTGTCTCTACTGTTGTTCTAAGAACTTAGAAATTTGTCTCCAGCTTAGATTAATTAAATTATACTTCCCTCACCGTTGTAGTACTGCAACAATGGAAGCCATTTCCTTCGTAAGAGATGTTATGGGGACGTTGTTGGAATATCTATTCAGAACGTAATTCACTATTATCTTTATCAGAAGCTTGGTTAGTAACAAACTCAGTTGTCTGTGGTACCAACGGAATGTCTGCGTAACTCAGACACATTGCCAGTGAACTTCACATTTTCTTAATATGTCTTGAAAATTCCGTCTAACATTTTACAACTTCGCCGTCTATAATAATGTAATCAAACACTCTCTAAATAAAAATTGATTTATTTAGAAAGTAAAAGTTGTTTGTACTGCCTTTTGCCAAAGTTGCCTCAAACTTTTAATGGAGTAGTTTGAGAAAAAAGCGTTTTTAATTTACCTCTTCGTCCATTCATGGTAAGAAAATGGCATATTTCAGTCATGCATCTGGTCGAAAGCTACAGTTGTTTATAATTAGGTATACAATTTTGAGGCTTAATGATTTATCTTTCTAAAATTGACCTTAGACTTTACCGCTGCGGGATATTTCAATTAGTTGAAAAGATCGTAAGATCAGATTGTCGTCAACATCAACTCTAATGACGTGCTAAAGTAACTAACCCACTTGTCCAACGTAGTAAACTATGGCTTTCAGCCCTCTCATTATAAAAACCCATGGAACAATAAAATAGAAATGTTGTAAAGGGAAAGCTGATACCTGCTTCGTACTAAGAACTATGTTTCGAAGGAGGAGCCCTTAAAACGGCAGTTTCATTTAATTGCAAAGTAATTGTTGTTCCAAACGCCGACAAACTTACTTAAAACTTCTCTAATGGCTATCCCCGAGCCAAATGGTATTTTAATTCCTTTACTTCAAATGCTGATAATAATCTTTTACGATACAGGAAATGATTTGAATTTCTTCTTCAACAAGTGATTGAGACGTCTCAGATCAAAGTGTGACGTGAATTAATTGAGTATGTTTGTGTAAGAATTCAAAGTTGCCATTTTATCAGTCATTTGACAATTTGTACGAGAATATTACAAAACTAAAGTAATTAAATAACCATTGTACATTTCTAATTCTGACGTTAATCTGATTGGAAGCTCGACGCCTTGACGTCGGCCTGAATAATTTATGCCCTTCAGAACTGACTTGTAAAACGCGAAATATCTTACTAGCTATTTTTTTTATCTGAAACCTAAATTAGGGCCCAGTTCGTATAGTACAATTTGTCTAACCTTGAATTATATTTTTACGACCAAGTTTCTCAAGACAAGATGGAGACATAATTGGCGGCTAAAACACCCATCGACTTGTACTATCCCAAATATGGTAAGAGATTTCTTAGAACGTTTAGTAACCTGTAATTCCCCAAACCGTTCGAACATAAACTAGCAGCCGTCTTTGCTAGAAAAATATATGACAAGGATATTGTCTCCATCGATTATTGTAATTTATACATTTAAACTTTTTATAAAGCAATTGATTGAGATCAGTGACACGTTTTATAGATTTTTTTAAACATGAATCCTTTGTAACCGTGCTGTAGCTTCTTGAATAATTCAATGGCTGCAACATCTGCTGATCTGTACGTCTACCTCGATCTTCTTTCTGTTTTTTTACTGAATAATTATCAGTTTAGATCTGTATTTTGTCCTTTTTATTCCCTACCGTTTTGTCAAATATTTCTTAAACTTGAAATACTACGTTTTAATAACGATTTAATAGATTCGACGGTAATTCGTCATACATATTTACAATAATGCTTGTTAATTGTAATGGTTCTTCATATCAGACTTAAGACCTGTTTAAACTTGGCCAGTCGAGGTAAACCTTTTGTATCCTCTATATCCATCCTGTAATCCTCACATAAACTTTGCGCAAGAAACAACCAAATAAAGGAGTAATCATCGTCATTGTTAGCTTCAGTAATTGGCGTACTTCGAATAGGTTACATTTTTGAAATTCTGTAAACTATCTTATAATCAAAAAACAACATATAAGTCATTTGCATAATACAAAAATCTATGTAGAACTGTACTAAAAGTTATGCCTAATTCATACACTGCTTAGGTGATCAGAATGTGACGAAATCATTTTGTTCCATGATATTCGTATTTTCTAAATTTTGCAGTTTCTTTGAAAGCGAAGTTAGGTCTATAGCTAATCCATATTGAAGCGAGCTACGTTTCCTCTCTTTGAATAATTCATGCTCACGTCGCCAGCTGCGGCGGCACTTGCGGGCCCGCTTGCCGTATACATGTCGGCGCTACAAACAGTAACCAGGTTTTTGAAATTTGGCACAGACTTGAAGTCCTTAACATATTTTAAATTATAGCCAACTTTCCAAATCAATGCGAGCCGCCCTGCACGGCTGCACTGGCGACCACCGCGAAGTCCCGATGCATATTTACAGTGTCTGAGTAAGAGACCGAAGCAGTGCGTGGTAGCGGTAAAGTGCTAAGAATTCGCGTGACAATGGTCATAACTTGGTATAAATTTAAATCCCAGCAAATTTACCTTAAATACTTTAATAAACAGTGATAGCCTAGTAATTGGAATTCAGCCCCACCCCAGGGGGTTTGGGTTCGATCCTGGCACGCACCTCTTATTTATAAGTAATTGTTTTTATAAGTAATTTCATTATTTCTTTTTTAGGTAGCTAATTCTGGGAGTTCAGTGACATTCAACTGTTCCGTGGAAGGCGGAGACGCGAGAGTGAGATGGCTACACGACGGCGTACCAGTGGGAGGGGGAGAGAAGATGCTGCGGATCCATGGAGTAGTACGAGTCCATAGGGGAATGTACCAGTGTTTTGCAGAGAGAGACCTGGATAGCGCCCAGGCTGCTGCCGAGTTGAGACTAGGAGGTAAGCACTCAGGCGTAAAGTAAGAAATTTGGGAAAGTTTAGATAAGAACCTATGCTATATCAATAGAGTATGTGATTTTTAAGGCGATTTTTCAAATTGTTAACGCCTAGAAGCAAAATTAATGTGTCTCTAAGTATAACCAACATGTTATATCCAGATTAACTGTTAGACAGTGTTCGGGATAAAATGTTTTTTTAAACATTTTTTGTTACAACGTCACTATTGGCTTATGGATTCCTCTTTCAAAAAATAAACACGACTTTATATTCTATATTATCTCTCCAATAAAACCAATTAATTGAGGCGGCATGAACCGTCCCGCATCAAAGTTACAGCCTGAACTGTAATTTCTGGAACATTACGTATTTAAATTTATTCAAGTTAAAGAGAAACGAGCATTAAAACTAAGCTCCTGCGGCACGAAAGGTAAAAAAGGCTCGCATTAAGATTCTTTGAGACCTCGGTCTATTTAATTGATTTTCGTTAGTCTATTATTCTTTAATACAAAATGTCTACAGCGACTACAAGAGAACGACAATCCATTATTTTACGAGAACAAGATATGACATTGGTTGCCGATGAAGAACTTCGATACGTACTTCGAAAATGATGAATTACAGTCGTCTGAAGTGTATTACCATTCGAACCTTTTCTTTTATGGTGAGGTATACATATCTATATAAACCTAATAACATGTCATAAAAATGTGAGGAATTGATTTTTTTAGCTACAACAATAATTACCCAAGATGCGCCGTACTTTTGTACTTTCAATCTATATTTGTTATCCACGAGCAAGTATTTATCTACATTCCTGTATTATATCAGATAATATCCGAAATACTTCTGATCGAGCTCGTGAGCCCTTGTTAGTTGTGATATTAATCTGGTAAGCTAATTCTGACCTACTTCCATAATGTTGTCAGCGTCGGCACTCGATACTTTGCACTTCCACTGTTGTGTCATTTCCTTTACAATATGACATAACAATGATTAATTGGATGATATATGAATAAATGAGGTCCGTAATTAAATTGAATGTTTAACTTTTAAATATTGCGTCTTCTTGCATTTTTATTACATGCGAGTAAATTAATTTTCTTTTAATAAATTCTTCTTTGACCCTAATTTAAATAATTTGGTAATTTAAAGTTATGCAAATTACAGCTACACCTATTTGGCTCACCGAATGTTGCTTTACGATGTCTTTAAACGCTTCTAACTGTTTCTTATTATTCAGTATTCCTCTTATTTTCTATCAGCAACATTCTAAAACGTATAACACGAACGAGTATCTAAACATCAGCTAATTTTGTTTCCGATCGAAGCGGTGTAATGCAGAAACGAGGTGCTTCCGGAGCCGTCTAATTAACGGGGGTATCGGTCGAATGAAGGTTATTTACATGTGATATCGGGGGCGGGCGAAGTTCATCGCGTCACTGGACGTCGGACGCCGGGGATTGGCTTGTTATTGATTAAAGCCGCGGTAATGACCGGACAGGCCGCGCGCCGCTCGTGTCGGGGCGACCTGCACGGCGCACCGAGTGACGCGTGATGGACAGTACGCGCGCGTCGCATTCAACGATATGTTTAGCAACAAAACTTTGTAATTTATTTGGCCGAATGATATCGAACCTAACAAACATCATGAAAATCGGTGTGCATCAACTACCTATACTAACAAAATGGTCGACTAGAAATTTACCTATGTAGGACTGAGGATTTTGCTATTAAACTTTGCTATTATTAAATTTGAGCCCAAAAGTTGCATATGACTTAACCTCGTTCGAGCGCCAATAGAGATGAGTGGTTGGCAGACATGATTATTATTAGTAAGAATTATTTCGAAAAATTATATTTTTAAAACTCGTAACATCTTAAAATAACGCATGCAGGTCTGTCTGTCCACTTTATTTGTAAATATAGCCAATTTTTAAATTTGATATAAATCTCCTTTATTGTATAATAACTTAAACCGTAGTAATCGTGATGTGAGCTCTCGGCTCCCGGCTCGTTGCGGTGGTTGCGAGTGACGCGGGCTGCAGTGGAAGGATGTCAAACGACAAATGCACTTGTAACTCACCAGTTAGAACTTTGGGGACGAGTGAATCTTATTAAAACTTAGGAAGGAATTGAAACTCATGCTTCACTCAAAACTTGACCTAATCCAGCGCAGTAAGTCACAGTATAGAATTCAACATGGAATGAGATTACACAGTCCACTATATTCACATGTAAAATTGATTTAACCTGTTATATTTACGTAGGTTACCATAAAATATAGGTTATCATCAGCCTTTGAAAAAAAAATTTTCCGTAATATTCGACGCTAATCCTTTTTTGTTTATATCGAAATAATACAGCAGATGTAACGTAATGCTACAAATGGCCTTAAACGTTTAAAAATCTGTCCACTCTGCGGGAGATTTAATGTAGCGCGCGGGCAGCCTGCCAGAGACAAGACGGCGCAAGTTTCACAAGGGAAGCAAAATTCGTGTGAGACATCAATTGTTTTTGCGAATCAAAATCTAGAGTTTGACTACAGAATATTGAGTCTATTGAATAGATTTTCCAATTGCCATTTAATGCGTGACCCTTCTCGAAGCTGAAGTAAGTCTTAAATAAAATATTTATATATATATATATATATCAATAGTAAATGTTGTTTCTATTTCTAAATCAGAAGGCAGTACTAAAAGTAACGAAGCACACGTCTTATAAGCATATAAGCTATGTAAGATATTTGAAAACAATACAGAGAAAAACGTTGAACAAACGTAAGAAAGAAAAAAATGTTAAGTGATAAACGTGTCCTGAGTATGATCGAGGTCTGCATGAACTGACCTTCGATCCGCAAATAATAAAAATGATGCGTTTCCCGCGCGAGCCCGTCGGAGCGACGATTGATACCAATGAATAATATCGTTGTTATTTCCTTCTCCGCGGAATAACAATTGTTTCGCCATTGAAAGCTTATGGTGTTTGTGTCTGGCGCACGAATAGTAACAATAACATCTAGTCACATTTCGCACACGACTATCTGATTCTAAGTTAGATTCTGCCAAACCACGTGGCAATTGCTACAATGCATTTTGTAATATAATGTAAATTATAACATTCATTTGTGTTCATTAATACATAATATTAAACTTGAAAATAAATTGACCACATTATATAAATAGTTATCCTGCACGGGAACCGATCCCACGGCCTTCGATTACTAGGCCAAGAGGCCCGGTAACCAAATAAATTAAATAAATCTAATAAGATATTGATACGCAACCGGGTTCTCTTTTATAGAAACACGTTACGGTCGAGCGACGTGTAGGATTTCAATAAAGTTATATTTTATACAATAATCCGTTTCCTTTGTGAGTATATTCCTATTATTAGTTTCAGTATATTGTTCAACTAATATCAATAAATGGAAAGCCTTTTTTTTATTTATTCCCGAAAACTGACATTACCAAATTGGGTTTGTACGAACAATAATAAACTGGAGTTGTACAAACAGTTACAAATCGAAATTATAAATGGAAATATTAAGATATAGTAAAGAACAAAGTGGATATTAAAATCGCAAAGTTACGCAATGCGCGCCGCTCATTGTCTTTTCTAATCTGTACATCAGCGGTCGGTTAGCCTCTACATGCTTCGATTGGCTAAATTAATAAAGCTTCAAATGCTCAATAAATACGATTCGGTTTTATGATTGTCTAGAATACATCCATCAAAAAGTACGCATGTTGTGTGAAGAAAATTATTGATATTTAAATATTCAGTCGCTCGACCCCCACACTCGGCCCACGCGCTAACACATCGCCTGCCGCAACGTCCGGCACAACGCTCATAATAAAGTTCTCACGAGCATTCCGATCGTAATTCAGAAGCTCGTAACTTCAAGGGGACTGTCCTCGGCGACGCGACTGTTACTCTTGTATGCTGCACTTTGGGCAATTTTTTCAGTTTATCACGGGTATTACGTGCAGTAGAAAAACCAGGTATAAACTCATTTTAGTTAAGAACAACTTTTGTAGTTGATAGTGTAGTTGTCTAGTAGTGACCGCTGCGGTCCATGTACATTTGCAACCGACCTTGAACAGGATTGTAGAAATAGGACTCAAGAGTATGTCAGCTAGTTCAGTTAGCATATGTTGTTAACAAAAAAATTAGTTAGTATTAATCGGTAACAGGAAAGCAGGAACAACAGTTTAATATCTTTGGATTTGGGAATAAATGAAACAATATTAAAACCTTAACGCTTCGGTACGAGCTTTTAACTGTGCTGTTCTTAATTCTGACCACGTAACAAAAGGTCCTTTTATGGTTTAAGCTGTTCCAAAAATAGGCGATCAAAGATACAAATTAACACAAACATAAAAAAGCTAAAACAAAATGACGATAAAAATATCAGGTGTATGAAAGGGAAACAGTGGTAGATTTAACTTTAAACAGAACCCTAAATATTGGTGTAAGGATATACATATACATAGTATGCTCGTCAGGGAGTGTCTCATGCTCCGGTCCGTGATGGACGGTCCCCATGCGTCCTCGTTGTTTGCCCCGCATCCCGCAGCGTTGATTGGATTCTGTTTTGACATTGTTGATTAATAGGATGCTTTATGTCACTCGCCATTATGTTTGGTACACTTTCTCTCGGAGCTTTAACTGCTTTTTAACTCACAAATAATACCCCATACTCATAGTTCTCCGTAGTTTACTTACAGATGACGGCATAATTAATTACACGAATTACCAAAACGACTATGCTCTGACTAAAATATGAATGACTACAATGATTCCGATTAGATAAAACTTAGAATGTAAAAAATTGAAACCGAATTATTACTTGCTTTTTAGAAAACACATTTTTACACGTTTTCTATTCTAAACAATATTTTGTGCATTTTGGAATAAATCCATTAAGCGCTAGGTTAGGGATGAAAAAAGCACGTTTTCTGTTTTATTCATGGAAAAATAAAAAAGCTAGTTGGACTTAATCAATGGTTTAATCTGTCACAATGTAATCGAACAACGAAAATATCGTAAGCTCTCGAAAGTTTTTCGTTACTCTTTGATATCAAACATGTTGTACTGGAGTGCTTTTCAACGGACAGTACTAAATTCATTCAAAATCCAGTTCCAATAATACATAAGTATCATTGTAAAATTGTAACTATCTTGTTTCCTTTCATCGGCCAGCCATGATAGAATTGCCGTACTTGTGTTTTATTAAAATTGCATTCTATTTTATCAGAAAATGGAATTTATACCACAACGTGCTTTATCACGATTCTATAGTTTTGATTAAAAATTCGTCGACTAGTAGCTCTCGAAATCAACGTTGTTCCAAAATACATTCCAGTCCACGTTTGATATTTTATCAAATTAATAATGAAATAAATAGGTTTTAAATATTCAAGAGTGTACTATTTCAAGTATACTTCGACATAATATTTTGGAATATTGAAAGCGTATTGAAGTCTCAATTGAGTTTATTAATTTCGAAGAATATGCAACTAGGTATTTGGTCGCCCGATGCTTAAACGACTATCTGTCTTTTGTATACGAGTTATGATATTTATTCGTTGTATTTTGTATTTATATCAGTATCTAAAGTTTGTTTATAACAGATGCGGTAAACAATAACAGCGGACGGGAGAAACATTTGTAAAAATAAATCACTTTTTTAAATCTTTGAATTTCTTTTCCAGACACTGCCCCCGAACTGCACTACACGTTCATAGAGCAGGCTCTGCACCCGGGACCCGCCTTAGCCCTGCACTGCTCGGCGTCCGGCTCGCCGCCCCCGAGGTTCACCTGGCTGTTGGATATGCAGCCCGTAGAAGAGCACAATACGCAGCAGAGGTCCAAATTTATATATATATATATATATTTTTTCTACCCTTTTGTTGGTCCACTGCTGGACCGGGTCTCCTCTCGTGGTGAGAGGGATTTATGCCATAGTCTACCACGCTGGCCAAG
>DWDX01001826.1:0-17057 GCA_018245675.1 Agara michaeli | reverse complement strand
TATATATATATATATATTTGTATACTTATCACTTATCTTGTACTTTTTGAAAACATTGCTATAACCGGTACATAAAGTGTAGGAGTGGTTTTATTGAAGGCGCCAAAGTACCGAAGATAAGAAGTCATATATCTTCGACAAACTGCGTAGTAAAAGTGAACAGATTCGTTTATGGTTTATTGATAACAGAATTGACGACATTGATCCATTTAATGCCTCTTTATTAGTAACTACATTGTATTCATTTAAAAGTAACGTTTTTATTATTTCTAACGGTAAAATATTATTATTATGGCTACTTATCTATTTTTACTATTGTATACAGAGCAATCATTTCGATTACTGATTTTAAAACAAGAATTTCAGGTAGAAACTTAAAATTAATATTTACGTGGTATACGGTGTTTTTTACATGTGCATAATATTCAGTTACGTAGCAGGGTGTGATAAAAATCAGCTGAAAATTCAAAATCTTGTAATTAAATCGTGACGGCGTGAATTTTTTGCAAGTCACCTTTTAACGACATTGCCCGACCTAATAGATCTTAGTCTCGACGTCCCTCTAAAGGGTTACGAAAATGGTACCGACAACAATACAGTTTAAGCAGAGGGCAATCATTAAGATTAAACGTATAAGAAAATAAATAAGAAGCTCAAAATATGGTTTGCGTCATTATTGTTATTATCATACTTTTTCACGTAGTAAAATTTAATTTTATATTCGTGTAGATAATGATTTTAGCTACAATAGCTTTCAGTGGGTCACGGTATTCATACAGCCCAGTCATCCAAAAATAATAGTAACCGACACCCAAAGGTCTTCTTAATATCGATATACATATACAATTTACTTCCGTCTGTTCGGCGTTATAATCAACTAACAATATAGATTTGGAATCCGCCAGGTACACATTTTTACATCACATACAAGCGAGAAATAGCACTGTACCTTATTAGGAGAAGTTTAGTCAGGCATTTAGAATTTTTCTTTCGATAAATATGTCTAATTATAACGTAAAAGTGTCATAACCTAGGATAAATGAATACCTATTATAAAGGGGGAAAGCCGAACAAATGAAGTAGAGCTCATATCAAGCGCTACGAAGCGTAAACCTCGCGTCTGTCGTTATACTCGTATATTGGAGATTACGCTACGAAATGTCTGTCTTCCGCCTTTGACATATCCGGAAACGGAGAAAATCTTTTTACTCTGAGCTTAATTGATTTTTCATTGGTGACTTCAAAATTTGATAGACCTAAATGCAAGTTATGTTAGTACAGTAATAGTATACCTGAATTTAATTAACGAAAATTATAATGAAATTTCCATTTTAGGAACATAAGCTGGTGTAGGAACCCTCTGCCTTAAGTTACATTGGAGGATATATAAATTCATAATAATATATTTAGTTCCTTGATAAAGCTAAGCTACTTTAGTATTTTGCATTATTTTCCTATTAAAATGGGTTGGATTCCACAGGTGATCAAAGTTTCAAAAAATCTGGTTTTAGTCGAACCACTAGTGAATTTCGAACAAACTGCTAATAACGCTGCGAACAATACAAAAGCGCAACAATAGAACAGGAATTGAAATATGACTATACCAAGATAATTTTTATTCGTATTCAAATACTAAGCTACGCTTGCCGAACTTAGCATAAATGAATAAAACCTTTGTTATCACTGCCATATTTAGGCAACAGTCAATATATATAGAAGGAATTCAAGTAATTTATTCAGGTTTTTAATTCAACTCTCTCTCAACCAACCAAAATCGTTCAATAATGGCACCATTCAAGATTTGTTTCAAAATATTTTAGAAAAGATTTTGTAATTCCGTTGATCCCAATCAAATAAGTGGCGCATATTATTTTGCCTATATTTTTTCTTTATAGCTAATGAGTAATTTTTTAAGCCCCAAAAGATCTTCATAGTACTTTTAACACTTACTTTTTTCTACTTCGGAGTTTACAAGCAATATAAAAAATATATCACGTACAGCCTTGCAATTTTTTTATAAAGATAGAGTACAAGAAACAGTAGCTATTTTGTAAGTTGCTTCCAGTTAATGGCAATATAAATGCAAATCACGACTAACGGCCGGCGCGTGAACCACACTACAGCGCGATATAGCGAATATTTTGTCTGTAAAGGATTTCCTTCTGACCAAATGCTTAATTTTCAGTGCCGTGCTACATGTAAAGGAACATTCAGTGTATGTTTAACCAGAAAGCCATTCTCAATTATTTTCATTTAAAAAACGAGCCGCATGTCTCGCGTATAATACATATAATATTTTCTTAGGTATGTGAAGTCTACCAATTCACACTTGACCAGCTTGGTAGACTAAGGTCTAAAACCAAAATCACTATGAGAGGAGACAATTTTCCAGCAGTGAAACAATAAAAGGGTCGAAAATAAAATGATTTGCAAGCGTTTCAACCAATGTTGTAATAAATGGTGATGCGGGGACTTCTGCAAATGGACAAATTTGTCAGTATATTCGAGAAACTTATTAATCTTCGCTATAAAGTTCCATTCAAAGCTGTAATGCTTATTTATATTCCCGTGGAGAATGCGAGGAACGCTTCCTTTATTCATCATAAGATCCGACATTACGTTACGACAACGAATCTTTGTTACGAATGCACGAGATATATATTTCTATGTATGTTTCTATATGTTTTTATATATACCATATGATATTGTATCGTTAGATTTGCAAAGAAAGACAACTTGTAATAATTAACTAAGGAATATAATTGTCATGTAATGATTGTTATGTATATAAAGTAAAATAATATACGCCATATAGGGCTATAAATTTTATTTACACACGAATAATACGCGTTAAGAAATTTATGAGAACGACAGCATTCACAACTGGCTGATTCCGTCCATGAACGTGTAAAGCCGACCTCGAATAGGACTTTTAGTATCAATAGGTTCAGTTAGTAATGGATGTTAATAAGAACATCAGGCAATTTTTGTGTTTTTGACAACGACACTGCAGAAATAGAACAGATATTAGTATTTCTATTATTTGTCAATACGAGTACAGTTAATTACGCTATTCTTAAAGACTGAGATGGTTGCCTTTGATTTATACATGGTCCTGGTCCACCATTCAAACTGAAATAGAAATTGTTTTAATAACAGTCCCTTCGCGGTAGAAATAGGTGTAACAGTGCAATTTCCAACAAATCGTATCATGTTCTACCAGCAACCCAAATCAGAATCACCGGCTGAACTATCGTCGACGGAATGGTGCTGGAATATAAATATATGTAACGTCGTTGGAAATAGGAGGTCAAATGAAAAAATAAAGTGACGGCAAGATCACCAAAGAAATAACTAAGAAAACGTAATACAAAAATTTTCCCCATCACATTAACGCACGCGAAAATCTATTTGACTTTTTTTCGCAAATCTCTACATTTTTCGCAAAGTATAATTTACGCATATGTGTATTTTATTTTTAGGTACGCATGAAACATCTTACTTAAAAACCGAGTGTTGACCAAATAAATAGAATAAATGCCTCCATGCATATGCATAATAACTCCAGTCAGGAAAATTCGTATAAATACAATTATTATTCACGCTTCTATTAATTATGATACTTGACATAAATTTGCTCGAGGTGTTCTTAGTAATTAATTTAGACACTGGCAAAATAAATTAAACTACAAGCAACTCGTATATGTACAAATATTATATAGATTGATATTCCGCTCTTCATTTAGCGTACGATATTCCTAATTACAACTGTACACCTAATATATCACAGCTGTTTAAAATTGAGTCTCGTAGATATATGTTTTTTATTACGCAAGAACACAAATACGTAAAGATTCGTAACATTTACCTACATCATAATGCAATGTTCATTCTTTTCACTTATGCCGAGTTAAATTTATGAGATTTTGTAAGAATGTATTCAAAGTAAATGTCTTTTCCTTTGTAACATGCCATTGCAGATATTTTAATGATATTGGATTATTTATCTCAATACTTAAAACTTACTTGTTTCGTTATGTTTACATAATATATTGATATTTTTGTAATTTTAATTTTTTTTAATTTTAAAATGGAATCATCTTAATACAAATGATTGTAATTGAGTAGATCCAAATTCTTACCTTCTATTTCTTACACTTCTTGCATTCGACGATGTTGTAATAGATAAAACACAATCTGATCAACAACCAGACCAAAGTCGGAACCAGAAAAAAAGCGTGAATGAATTGAAGGCAATTTATCATAAGGGTTACCGGATCGTATTATGTACATCCATAAGTAGATACACGCACCTAGGAAGGGTCTCTGATTTATCGTTTGCAGAAGGCTAACGCTTCATCTACAAATACCGGTCGTAGCCCCCTGTCTTTATGGATAGCGCCAATTCTTTTTTAAAAGCGGTTTGGACTCGTTGTTTTATATTTAGTATAGTTATTTTTATTTATTTTTAATTACTTTTTACTTCTAGTTATTAGCTTAATAGTGAATATTTATTCTTAATTTTTAAAAGTAATATTTTTTATGTTACATACTTTTTTAAACTGGAACAAAATTGTCCAAGCGTATATGGCGATTAACATAGGTATACTGTTTCTACATCCACAGTCGACTGAAGACAGACAGTCTCTTGGACAAAGGAATACCTTTCAACATATTGTATATGCACATTTATAAGGTGTTTTAAACAATATTTACAACAATGTTTCTGCAGTTTTGCGATTATAATTTGTAACGACTACGGCCTTTTGTAATGGGAAACGAAGACTAAGGTTTGAGCTAAAACAGACCATTGGATTAGAAGTACCTAGGTAGGTACTTGAGATTCTGTGGTCTCAAAAACTAGGTTGTTAGCGTATTTAATTTAAGAAGTCGGAACCCCTCCATCTTGTGGGTAATATTTACATAATTCGGTTATTATGCAAGGTTTTGAATAGACCTTAAACGAAAAGCGGATTATATTAAAAAGTTGAAAAGTACAGGCCAAGTAGTAGTTAAGGTAGTAGAAATTGATAATTCATCACAGAAAGACTAGGCAATAGCTACAGACGTTGTAATATCAAATATGTCGTTATTTTGCTTCTATATTTCAAGCAAAAAACTATTATCCATTTACTTCATACAATGAAATCCTTAAGTTCTTTATTGTAATAAAAATAATAATTGTAAGCGCCCTGTACTAAAAACATTATTCCCACTATACTTACTGAGTAAACCCTTATTCGAAAAATTCTGTGTGCTAAAACAATTTGGCGGTGTCGTGTGAGGCACGCTCCAGTCGTTAAAAACGCCTGTCCCTGACAGTGAATAACAAACCTTTGCTGCGGGCACACCCTGTCTGTCTTCTCACTTCCATATTTGATTATCACACTCGTACTCATTGTTTGACCGCGCAAACAAAATGGAAACAATCCCCGCTGATCAAATTCTATTACCGTGAAATGTGGATCTCGTAATGAAAAAACCTGAGTAAATTTTGATAGCAATATGAATAACAGAACCTGTAAACATTTACACAATAACCTGTAAACATTTAGCTTTTCCCTTTTGGAGAGTTCTATATAAAAATATTGGCTAAATATATGCCGTTGCATATACGTATGTCACAGCCAATTGATTGAAATAGCCATTTAAATGCACGGCTAGACCATTCATGCTGAACACGGTATGCTAGACGTCAATCAACAATTTAATTGAATTTTTAATTTTAAGTAATTTAATTTACAATGAACTGTAATTAACAGTTGTAAAGCAACTACGTACAAAATTTAATCCCGGTAAAAATTGTTCAAAGTCTTAACTTAAGCCTGCTTTGTAAGCTTTCTAGCTCGTTTCGTACTCAAGTTCTTGGTTTGTTATCTCTACAGAATTATATATCGTTAATTATCATTGTTATCAAAGTTTTAAAATCTTTTGTTTGGTACCATTGATGTGAAATTTTAGAACGTAATAGAATAATGAGAAATTATACCGGCGCATCATTGGATTTCAGCCTTTCTCTGACTTTACAAAAATTACATGCATTTGAAGGTTAAACATCACTCGTTATAACGCTGAAGGAAAATATCGTAAGGAAATGGGCATACGTCGTACGTGCCTTAGTTTTCTAAAGTAAATAAAGCCTGCTAATCCCTACTTGGCCAGAATGGTAGACTATAGTCATAAATCATCTCATTATGAAAGTCATAATCCTGGTAAATGCAAGTCAATAGACTTCACACGATTTACAAAACGTTTTCGAGAACTCTGAGATTTTATAGCTACGCTAATAGGCTTCAAGTCCCCAGGGTTCCACTACAGAAGATGGGGTCAAAAAACACGAGCTCCATCTCATAAATGATATGGAGTCCAGTCGCGGGACCGGCGGATGGTCCCATGTACCCCCGCTCCTGACAAGGATGTAGTGAGGAACACCGTGAGGTTAAACCTGGTTGGAACCGGCATAGCTCTTGGCTTTCGTTGCGATGAAACGGTACGGGTATTTGATTTTCCATTTTAAAAGTGTACATAATTATAAAGCAAAAATCTTTTAGTTTGTTAAAGGTAGTAAATAATATGTATAAGGAAATGTAAAATGTAGCTACTTAGTTTAATCGTGAACATTCCACAAACTATATCTGAATCAAGAAAGAAGACTTTTAGCAATTTAATTTCACTTTCCACATTCAGTACGTATAATTTTATAAGCAAGAAAAGCCACGAATGAATGAACTTGCGAACAAGCCACGAATTGCGAGGTATTTGTTCACCCGCCTACGCGGCGTAAAAACTGGATCAACTTTCAAATTCGTCTTGCCTTGTGTATATTAAACTCATGTATTTTTCACCCACTCTTGAAATAGGATAAAAAGAAAATGGTATATACATTACATGAAAATACATATTAGATAAACATATATGTAGATAATTGTGATACAAAAAAGGCGTTTAATTGAGAAAAACAATAATTTCAAACGGACGACCTGCTTGAATGTAATTTTACTGAGAGCATAATTTAAGCTCCGAGCTTAATCTAAACATATTAACCGGTAAAATGACACAGAATGTAAGTAATTTTTCAGTACAATACAGTACCTACTTGACTGGCTAATAGGTACGGTTGCCAGAGGCGACAGTCCTTTATGTAGAAGCCTGCTTTCTAGTTGGTTTAATTTTGACTAAAGGTAGGATAAATTAAAATTATTTTGTGTCAGTCGTGTTTGTTATCATAAAAGTACATTCATATAACACGAATAGATATTGCAATAGCTACAAGTTTCTATCATTGATATAAAAAAAACTAAGTTCGGATAACCTTAAACATGTTTCAGAAGAGAATACTTCTCAAACATTTACGTCATTACAGTTTGACATTTCAGAAAAAATGTTGACAACGATGCGAAGGGACGTACAACTTGCTAAACTGAATTTTATATTGTTACTTTCGTTTTTCTGCACAATTTCATTAAATGAACGCTCAAATAGGACTTGTGAAAATCGAAATTGTTAAAATCAGACGAATGGTCACGAAGACTACCTCATACATACAAACTCTTTATAATATTTATTACTTTTTAATCGTAATTATAACAAATATAAATTGTTTAATAGCAGTTTCAATTAATCTGTCTAAAGGTCGTGAACAGCGACGCTACATATCAGTTAAAGGCACTTTAAATGCAAATAGCCACTAAGTTCAGAACGTGCAACGCGCTGCAGACGGCAATATCACGAATATATAAGCAGATTATTTATATCCTAAACGCGTGAGCTTTTTATACACACATTAGTAATATGATAAAATGAAAAATAAAATGAGTATACAAATTATACATATCGATATAAAGACCAAAGTTTTATAAACGTTAAATAAAATGGATATTGTGAAATGAAACTCAAGAATCTATAAATTAATAGGTGTCTTAATAGACACACGATATCATTGCTTGCTATAGAACGTTATATTCAAAACATAACAATATTATATATATTATATGCATACATATACATACATGTACCTTTACATATAATTATAAACATCGGTTTAACGGTTCGTTGGATAGCCTATTACACTGAAGTACGTTCTAGATCAACTCAATATGCAATACCTCGGAGAATAAGGTAACATGATTTACCGCATAGAAATATCTTATGCATTTTAAATTTTACTCTTCGGTATTGCATTTTTTGGCCGCTGTTTAAAAACTTACCGATTTTGCGGCAAAATGGAACCTTTTACATTTTATCGTCCAATAACTCAAGTTGGCTACATTTCGACCAATGTTATATTCTCTAAAAATGTTTTCCTACTTTTTTGGGTCATCAGTGAACTGACCCGGATGTGACCAAAGGTCGTTTTGCCGACTGATCTGTAATTTTCGTCCGGGCCTTTTGTCGGTCTGTCAAACGACTTGACCAATCGCAGTTTAAAAATATTGATAATGTCCTATTTCGTCTACGATTACGTTTTCACGTGTTTTCGCTAATTGAAATGCTGTTCAAACTTAAGACTCTTATTTATCTTCACATTATGAATTATTCATACGGAAAAATAATGTACATAACGGAACAGTGTAAAAAATATAGCTAAAACATTTGACTCGACTATTGAATTTATTTATTTCGCGTAATGGATATTGTACCTATTACTCGGTGCTTACTAGAAGTTAAAACAGCTTGTTTACAGAGAGTAAAAGTCGATTACTGATTTTTTTCCTAAGACGAAAACTTCATAAATTACATGAACATTTCAGCGGATGTATATAAGAAAGAGGGTTTATTTAGTGGCGTTTGTTTTACCGGGATTTTATATACATTATAGATTTCACATCAAAAACTTTTACAGTAGGTAAGTACGTTTCATACGAGTAACCACATTACTACCACTACCTACTACGATAATCACGACTCTACCGCATATTTTTAAGACAATATACCAACCGATCACTTTGTAAACAAACAATGCAACTATTATTTAAATGTAATCGAAAGTGGTTTACTAACATTAATATTTTCATAATTAACGTTACGTTGTATTTATATTTATTATTATACATATTATGATAAATATTTACACAAATATCCTGCACAAAGTATTCCGCTAATTAAAGAGATACAACAAAGAGAGGTCGTGACCGGTTTGGGTAAAGGTGAGGGAATAGGCCATAAAGAACGATAAATCACCGATCCCTTCGTGAACAAAGTAAATCAGGTAATGTATGTACATATATTGTATAAGTAAGATTTCCTATACGTGTAGTGAGATAATAATTATTTTGATTAATTTAGATTAATTTAGGCGCTAAGCACCTACCTATACAGTCAAAACACTAAAACACCCAGCGAGACAAGTTACTTCTTAAGGCGTTAGCATTGTATGTTGTTGAATAGGAAATACTTTTGACTGTGTTCGATTGTTGACATCATGTAGAAACTATTGTCTAATATTGATAGAAAAAATACAATATAAAACAATTGTTTTACGGTGGCAGGCTAAAAGAGACAACCATTGCTATAATATAAATGTACATTATGAATGAGAATAGAAGTAATTACTGATTTATTTACCATTTGAAAACGAGCGGCAACGTGTGCCATATGTCAATAGCTGTGACCTAATTGATTCATTAATATTAAATTAAATCGAATGGAATTTGCCGATATTGAGTACTGTTCACGATTTCGTAAACATACGATGTGAACAAGTGAAATGGCTCATGAAAAAGCAGCGCTTTCAATGACTTGAACATTCAAACCAATAATATATACATTCAATATGTTTACGTACTTATAAAATGAATAAGGTTTATTTGTTGGTTCTTTCGATTTCATAAAACTGTAATTTTCTTTATTATTGATTAGATATGTTTTGCTCACATTTGTAAAATAAATGTAACAAAGGGCGAATTTAGTTAAAATTGTTTAAACAATTTTATACATACTTTAACCATTACAAACAAAACTTATTTCTATTTCATAACATCAGTAGAGAAAAATATATGTTCAAAAGTGCACGCGGTAAAAGCAAAAATTTTATTTAAAAATATACGAGTAACTACCTACTATAGATTTTATTCTAGTAAGAAAAGATTAGTTAATACTTAGACTCGATAGAATTGCCTAGAACCCTATTTTGTAATATGCCCGAAGATACGAACTTTGAAAAATTACTGAAAGGCTCTTATAAAGCTATTGGAGCGAAAGTTAATGTTTCAATAGGTGTCAAGTTCTGGACATAAATCTTTTCGAGATCATTACTTTCTCTCTAAAAAGGATTTCCCTTCACAGTGACTTATTGAACTATGTTGATAAATAGAATTCAAGCAATACATTTTCGTAGCCTTAAGCATTAAGAAAACTAATTATGTAGATGTCACAGGCGTACAGTAGACACAAAATCAAACACGCTAATTTACTTACCTCTAATAAAAAACATCGCAGCGTTACTGAAATCTGATGAAATTTCTATTTAAAGATAGATATGGAGTCCTAAAAGTTGTTCTGAGAAGAGTTACCGCATCTTATCCTATCTAATCTAATAGTGTTGAATTCACTGTTTATAAAACAGTTATTTATTATACACAATTACGTCCAATATCTTTACTTATAAACTGTAATGAAATAATTTAGTAACTACGTACTTATTCAGTTCAGTTGTAATATTTCTTCAATTCAAAAGGTTAAAATTTCATTGTTAGACAATGCCACTGGTTTAACCTTGTTTATTTCTTGTGAAACAACTATAAATACTGGAGGATTTAAAAACCTTACATTCGAATTTGTAATAAAATTATTACTAGTTTCTTATGTAGTGAAACCCGCAATTCTACATAAGAATTTGAATATGTCGTTATCAATCATACATATTAGATATATCAGTATGGTACATCTCTAGTAGAAAATTTTAGATATACCTATCTGGTATAAGATAATACAGACCTCTGACATAAGGTATTGAATGATATTATGTAGATATATCCGTATGGAACATCTCTAGTGTAAGGTATACCGCTATGCTACATACGAGTATATTCCTAGTATTAGGTGCTATAAACATCTGAGAGGTATGTTCTAGGTTAGATGTATTTTATTAAGTATACTCTATGAAAATATTCTCACTATACAGCATAATCGCAATAAGCTAATGAGAATGAATGCAGTCAAAAGGTTATTCGCTCGTTTATTCTTAAACAGGTTATTGTAGGATCCATATCTAAACAATTATCGCGCTGCAGCTTTATTCGGATTGAAGAAGAATTGAAGAAGAATCTTGTTATACCTAAATGTCAAATAATATGTCACTTACAAAAATAAATTCTTTAGAGAATCGGTTATTACTTATAAACTAATAAGAGTTATTTATAATGAAATACGGAAAATCATTCTTAAATAATTACGGATTCACACACACGACAGCCAAAACGTATTATCAATAATACCTACAAAGGATTGTCTAATAGTCTTACTAAGACGTTATAACAGTCGAGTACTAATTTCAGTTATATTTTTTGACATTTACAACACTGATAAACGGAATGCGAACAAAGAATCACAAACTGAACAAATCTAATTTCTGTAATTTTCTCTGTCTCAAGTTTAGAATCAACTCCTCTCTGTCTGAGCTTTACAGGATTCCAATATCTTTTGACGAACCCAATAGCTTCGAAGTATTCATAAGTGTAGAGTATCTTGTTGGACTATCAAAATACATCTCATATAATATGTATGTATGTATATACATTGCCCCGATTGTTTACCGACTGTACACTACAAAGTACACTTAGACACCGAATAATGTACAGATAGCAACCAAGCTGACAATGTCTATTAATCTATGATATTAAACTGTGGTAGTTGGGTTGTAGACGTAGGTCCAATTCATTGTAGGAGGTTAGATCATAAAATTGTTTTCTGATTTTTTTTAAAAAAGCTTTGCATAAAATGTCTATAATACAATAAAATATGTATATACATGAATTGTTTTTTCAAATATAAATAAGTTCTAGTTTCGTACACGATACACCACTCGAAACGATAGGTTTGAAAATGGTTTGACCATACATCAGGTGAAATGAAAAAGACAATTGTAACTAAATAAGATGTTGTGGTAACTTATTAACAGGGTTAAGATGTTTGTAGCTTCAATAACAATCTAGACTTCCTAGACTACACCATAGTTCGCAATAACTGAATTAAACATACTCACAAATCTTCAATATGACCTCACACGCAAACCTTTATGGTGTAGGCGCCGATTATATTTTACAGGATTTACATGAGGGAAATGCTTCATAATACGGAAATGAGCCGCCCCATGCACACGCTAGTAGTGACGGAAAGCGTACGAAAACGTTTGGAGTGAACGGAAATCATAAACATGTGCTTATAATTGTAAAAGAAATGGGATTAACACTAATATCATTAAAAAACAAAACCTACTGAGATTGTAAATCAACTCAAAGTTCATTGGTTCAGAAACCTCTTTTTCTTTATATCTTCAACTTGCAAACCGCTGTAAACTGTAAAGATGGTACAGGAATACTTGTATATATCACGATAATAACTTCTGTGATAATAAGTAACCTACCTCAGTAGCAGCAAACTTGGTCGTTGTAAGTACTGGTCTTGTATACAGAAAAAACTTTGATTGGATTGTTCGGAATATAGGTGGGTTGTTTGTAGATTATTTGAAGATGGCAAAGGTTATGAAGGTGATTTCAGATTTTGTAGTCTACATGAAATCTGAAATAATACCAGACTAAACGAATACATCTAGTGAATGTATAGAATGAACTTAAGGCCTGGATTACCCCCAACCTCTGTGTCATGGGAAGTTACAAGTTACGCAGTGCCAGGGATAGATTTCGATTGATCTCAGATTTCGAGCAGGATTTGGCCGATCGCCAACGAATTGGATAAGATGTAGAACACAAAGGTAGTTTAACTAAAGTTACAGTTTCAAACGTCTCATATTGCTACACAATTTGAAATTGAGACTAAACGTATGAAAATAAAAGATGTTCCATTTTTAGCGAAAATATTTACCTTAAACATTTACATTGCTGTTTGTACAAGACTTTCTTACAGGGCGTTTATTTATATAGGTATACGGTTCGTTTCATTTCTTTGCAAGCGAATATTTTGATAATAATACTTCACGTGATGTTTTCAGGACTTATTCTGGTATACATTATTATTATTTTTTTACAACGAACACATGCGTGCAAACTAAGATTTGGTACAACCTTAAAGTCAGTAGTGGTTGTTTTGAGGAGAATACAAGTGTAAAACGAAATATTTCATTCATAAAATATTTCAACAGGTTGATTAGGAGTAATCTTTTAATTATACCATACAGACTGAAACATACATGTTTATGTATGATTTCTCAATAATGAATTTCATCGTAATACTGTTATATGGGTTACTGTTATATTTACTTGCTTATTATTCATCCTCTCGTTCGATAACATTAACATTATATACAAAATAACAAAAAGACAACCAATTCTAAACAGATTAAGGTCTAAGTATCAACAAACTTGATTAGGTTAATTAAATTGTCAATAAATTCCGTACAACTACTGCACTTGCCTGTGTATGTGAGAGAGAAGGTGGGCTTCTAACTATTAGATTTTTTCTTTCTAATTTTATTCGCTATTCTCTAATAAGTATCAACTTCAACAAGAGAAGAAGTATCAACTTCAACTCTACTATTCTCAAATGACAATACTATATACCTTTAAATTTACATATTATTCGTACATCGATAAGTCGTTAAGTTTCCCTAATGTACTATTTTGCTATTTTCGCGCGTGATTTGAAACGTTATTGCTGTGATTCGACTAACTTCCCTGCGTTTATGCAAAGTGTTATTGCTATAGAAATCCAATACTGTTAAAGTCGTTTTTCCAGTAGTCACCTATGTATTTAAAAGTCCTAATTTTAGATTGTTGTTTTGTCTACGTTTATAGTTACGATTGTTGTGTAATAAAGACAATTGTATTCGAAGAAACGCTGCATTGTTTATACCACTAACCAGCAGTTTAAGCTGCAGCAATAGAAAAAGGAGCCTAGTGATTTGGATTTTAGTCTGTGTCTCCGGGGATCTGGTTTAAAATACTCTGAGTTTACAAAGTTACGTAGTTTCTATAACTTACAATTAAATATCGCCTACTATACTATCAAAGGAAAACATTCATGAAGGAAACCTGTACACTATGTGCTATAAGTATAATTCATATCTTACAAGGTGTGACAAGTCTGCCAATACACACTTGAAACAACATTAATTCAGATATATATGTATAACGATGACAGATAATAGATTTCTATGGGAATTAAATACAATGAAACCTCGCTAAGGGCTTACTATTCAAATTATATTAGGCTGGTTTTTGTTACGCGTCGATGAAAATTTTAAAGTTTTCCATTTCTTTATGCTAAAATGTATGTAAGTCAATCAATCGCGAACTAAAAAGAATAATAATCAGTTACTAGGTAGCTTCCATCTTATTTATAAGATAGGTAGAATTAGTTTATTTATAAAATGATGACAATTTTATTTATTAGGTATGTTCAAACTAGTACTGGATATTACCTATTTCTTACTGAGTCTGCTGTACAAGGCTATTGTTATGATGTTCGTACCAGGAAAAAATACAAAGAATTGTCGCACAATATACTGCCTCATACAAAATAAATCTCTCTTTATTTATCAATCACTTTGCAAATTATACAAAATCTCGGAAGGCTACAGGAGCCTTTTCGTACAAAGTGAATAACATCGAATAGTGAAAACAGAACGAATGTGAAATAAGCGAGACGTGTTACCTTACTGTACGTTATTCATGAACACAAATTGTTTGTCTTTGAGACCGTAGTGTTTTTAGATCCAGTTCTATTCGAATATTAACATTCGCAAGCCGAAGTGGGTTGAAGTACAAGCGACCCTTGCAATATTACGCGATGGTATTCAGAATACGACATGTAATTGAATATTATGTATGTTGGATACATTAAAAACATGTGTGCTTTAAATTAGTCGTGATTCCCTGATCGTCTTTTACCAGTTTTCTAAAGGAATATTGTATACATACTTATATTTCTCAACTGTTACCACAATTGTACTTGAAACACATAGATTACATTACAGCGTCGTAATGCACACGTTTTTAACACAGAGACGGCGGACTTACATAAATCCCACTGACAAGCGAATTCAATGGCTTCAATATGTATATGTAGGTAGTAGGCACAGCTCTGTAGTCATCTCTGTCTGTTTGTCGATCTGGTACGTGTTTACATTAAAATGTTATACAAAGATACTTTGATATTGAGAATAACACGGGTAAATAAAAAATATCCAATAATCTTTTTTCTCTGGTATTAAATTACCAAAGCAACTAAATTTTATAGGCCGAAGCCCTTACTTAAAGTTTGTAACAGATTACCCCTAGAGACCAATTTGAATTGCTTCATGTGTTTGTCTTTTATCTATTTATTTTTAACATCATTCATGTACCATTTAGTCTTTAGTAAACCATTGTTTTTATTTACATATTTCGTCATCGTTCCACGTTATGTTGGTACATGATATATTTTAATATACCACGGAACAATTTGTGATGCGCAGATACCATTTCATTCACGTGATCGCAACAATTCCCAAACATTTAATAAATCGTTCTGCATAATGTTTCACAAGAATGCTTTTAATAAATTGAGTAAAAATGAAAACATTTTCATCGGTAAACGAACTGAGAAAAAAATTATATTAAAAGCATTTCATTTAAAAGTAAAAATGCTCGGCAAAAATGAAATGTCTGGTCCGCGTTCGGTTTATATATTTTTTTGCTTTAACTTGATCTCGTTTCTCACTGACTTGGAGACTTTTTTAAGCAATTATAACAGTTGCTACAATATTTGTATAATATTACGAATACCAACGATGAGCTGCTAAACGTAACTCTAGCATATTTTATTTACTTTGGATGATAATATTTCAGTAAGATTGTCAACAATGTTATTATAAATTTTATTACACTAAAAGGATGTAATTAAATGAAAATGGTATTCTTTATTTTATTTATCATTTTACATATTTATATTACAAAAGATATATTGACATATTCACAACACCACAAGAAATATATTATTATTAACTGCAACTTCAGTTAGTCATAACAAAAAAAAGAACCATCATTTTCTTTTAATAATTAAATGTGAAATCTTCTAAACCGGAAAATTAATGCTATTTCATTTTTGCTTTAATTAGCCTAATTAAAAAGAGGTGGCATTCGGTAAGGTCTGCAATTGAAATAATTTTCCTGTTTTTACATCGTATTTATAAAAACATCAGTTCTAAATGCATAATTTAATACTGTTAATGGCCACTGCATTCTGGTTGTACGTACATTTTTATTGAAGAAGTGCTCCTGAAATTCCGTTAAGCCTTGTAAAGCATGTAAGCTGATTTATGTCGTCATCCTTTTGTCGACTTCTCTTGGAACGCTTTCCTCAAGCGCCAATTCTTGAATAAAAATTAATTTCAATTTAGGGAAATTACAAAATTTAAAAAGTTGTGTTCTGTCTGAGAATGTACGGGAATGTCCGTTTTCATATGAACGTTAATTCCATTTCATACAAGTTACAAGCAAAGCTTTTTATAGACTACCTTATCTGCTACTGTCTTTGTCAAGGTGAAATCTATTATGAGTGGAAAAAATTGGTTAACTTGAAAAAATAAGGGGTCGTTCAAGTATGACGTAAGCTGAATTTTAGTGATCCCCCCCCCCTCCCTTTGTCAGCAAAACCCTAACCCCCCAGTCCTATGATTACGTAAACATTTATGTATGTTTTTATATCTTTTCAAGTTTCTTTATTGTTATTCATATTAATTTATTGCACAATTAATATTTATTCGAGGCAATTGTTAACAATCACAAATAAAAAATATTTTTTACTGATAAACGATCTTAACTTTTTTTAAATTTACAACAACAAATAATAAGTACCTATACATTGCTGACGTAATCACCATCTAGACCCCCTCGTCCCCT